>JAODAL010018257.1:0-75246 GCA_025379985.1 Phyllomedusa bahiana
TTTTAAAGAGTCTGCCCCTCTTATCTGTTCAGTCACTTGTCTTTGTACTTTTTCCAACTCCAGGGCATCAGTGCCCAGAACTGAACTTCATGAGGCCACACTAATGATCTACAAAGCAATAATATTATGTCTCTGTCTCTGTATGCCAGTCTATCCTTCTTTTAACACAGCATCCTGCTGGCTTAAGAAGCAGTTGATTGGCATTGAGTGTTCTGTGATCTACAAGTAAACCCAGATCCTTCTCTACAAGTGGCTCTTCCAGTTTTACTCCCCAAAGGACATGTGGTGAACACAGATTTTCAGTACCCACATGTATTAGTTAAATAGTAATCACTTATTATTTTCTGTCATATGCTCCTGTATATAAAATATAGTCCCTTAACATTTCCCACAGTGGTTGTTAGGTTTATTGGTCTTTAACTCTGGGTTAGAAGAGCCCCTTTTTTTGCATAGGCGTCACATTTGCCCTGCATCCAGCTTTTTTACAGTCACCAGAGGATCTCTAAATACTATGATTATGGCACAAAAAACAGCTATACTAAGTTCTTCAAGAACTTTTGGTGTAATCCATGTGGTCCAAGAAACTTACTTACATTCCCTTTTTTACTGTAATGTAATATGTATGTTTTATATATTGTTTTAGTGGAGTGTCATTATGTTTCTATACTTCAGTGTCCTAATTTGTGGACACCTCTATGAGAATAGATACATTTTTCTATGCCAATGTATCTGATTTTCAGTTTACACTGAACAAGTAATAGGTACAGCAGTGTATTGTCACCAAATTTAAGGCATAAAATGGAATTTCATTAATGAAAATTTTAATTATGATGCTTAAAGGGATTTTCTCGCTACAAAGATCATCTCTGTAATGATGGGGACAGTAAAAATAAGTACATTTGCAATTGGTTTATATAATCTAAATCATTTAGTATAGCAACTATGAGCTAATCTGTGTGTTCTTCACCTAAACCTGCAGCCTGGGTTTACACCAATACAGGTGTTCTGGTTAAAAGGAGCTTGTGGAGGGAGGTGACAGCTCTGCAGGCATGAGAACTGACCACTGCAGACCTGGGACATCCTTTCCCTTCCACTGCTCACACAGAATGAAGAGGAGGGAGCGGGTAACAGGAGTAATGAAGTCAGAACTCTGTGAGGGTAGACACGCCTACTTTGAGAAGAGATCCGCCCCTTGATTTGAAGCTGTAAGAGAGAGAGAAAGCACAAGATGCCTGCGAAAGCCTTGACTGCTTTACTCCTGGATGCCATTTATCCATAACCCTGTATTGTATAAGAAATCTCTTCCATGCCATAAACTACATTTTACCATCTTAGCAGGGGTAAACAGCACTTGATACAGTTATGAAACCTTTGCACAAATGTAAGAGCAACTAAAGCATTATTTAATACAATTGGGGGCATTTTTTTTTTTTTTGGGGGAAAAACCCAAAAGGGGGTTTTTACCAAAAAAGCAACCAAAACATTGTGCTTTTTTGGGCCCTTCAATTTATGTTTTACTTTTTTTTTTACGGGAATTTAGTTTTGTATCTCCTGTTTACCCCCCCAAAAAATTGATTTTGCCTTTTATCACAGGCGGGACTTTTTCTTACAAAAAATTTTAAACCCAAAGTTTTTCCCTTTTCCCTTTAAAAAAATTTCATTTTTTTCCCCTAAAAACCTATAAAAGGGTAGTTTTTTTCCTAATAACACCAAACTCCAAAACCTTTTAAAGGGTTTTGCCAAACCCCCCTATCTTTTTTAAAAATTTTTTTTTCTAAAAACCCTTAATACAAAAACCGGTTTTTCCCCCCTCTCCCCCCCCAAAAGCATGCTTTTTAAAAACTTTAAAAATTAGTTTCTCAATCTTTTTTTATAAAAAAAAGATTCAGCCCTTTTTTATTTAAATTATATGAAACTCCTTTTTTTTCAAAATTTTTTTTTTTTTCAGGGAGTTCTTTTTTTTTACTTTTACCATTTTTTTTCCTTTTCCTTTTTAAAGGGTTTTTCATTTTTCCCCTTTTTTTCCATAATCAAATTTTCTTCCTTTAAAAAACCCTTCCCAACAGGCATTTTTCCCTTATTAAAAATTAAAGGGGGGTCCTCCCCTTAAAATAAACTTAAACAAAAGGACTCCCCCAACAAAATTATAAAAAAAACAGAGCTCAAATCCCCTTTAAAAAAATAGGTTTTTTAAAAAAAACCTTTACCTTTTTTTTCCCAAGCTTAATCAGTAAAAATTTTTTACCCTTTTTAAGGGTGTTTTTCCCCAATATAAGGGAAACACGGGGGGGCAGTTTTTTTTCCAAAAATCATTTTGGGAAAATTAAACACCCCTTTTTTTTTTAAAAAATTTTAAAATTAAAAGAGCAAACTTTTCCACTAATTTTTTCAATTTTTTTTTCTAAAACTAAATTTTTACAGCAGTATTTTTCCCCCTTTTGGGAAAAAATATAAATATTTTTAATAAAACCTTTTACACAAGTCAGCTTCTCCCCTATCAAAACCCAATATAAAAACCGCTTCTCTCCTCTATATATAACCCATTAACAGAGCTCAGCTTCTTCCCTATCATATCCCCTTATTTTCAGGTCAGTTTCCCTTTCACATATAAAATTAACCAGCTTCTCTTTTTTTCCCCATATACCAGATTTCCCCCTTTTTTCATTTTTCCAATTAATCACAGAGCTCAGCTTCTTCCCTATAAAAAACCCTATAATAAAAGAGCTCGTTCTCTCCCCTATTTTTAAAATAAAACAAAATAAAATTTCCTTTCATCTAAAAAACCCCAAACCAGCCCTTTTTCCCCCCAAATCCCAAGTTTTCAAGTCTTCCCCCTACAGGTTCATCAAATTATAAAGTATAAAGGGGGGTTTTTTTTAATTTGTGGTTCATGGGGATTTTTTTAATCTATATCATAAAATTTTAACCCCCCTTTTAACCCCCCGGTCGACCCCCCATTTTTTTTTCCCCCCTAGGGGGTTTAGGTTTAAAAACCCCCCCCCCCTTATTTGCCAAAAGGCCCCTTTTTTTCCCCAAAAATTTTGAGGACCCATTTCCAAGACAGGTGGGGTCCCGGGTAGGATTTTCACCCATCAAATTATCCCAGCAATATGCCATACATCCCTTTGGGGGTGAAAATCTTTAAGATAAATGGAATCAAGTAAAATTTAATATTAGAATTGGTTAAACTTTTTTTTTCTCTGCTCTACAAATTTTCATCCTTTCCTATTAGGGCCCTGTTCACTTTTTGCAGATTGGGATAGAAAATCTACAAAAATTCTTTAACTACCCGTGGCAGGAAATCCACGTTTTATTTCTGTAAAGGGCAGCTATCTGATGTCATGGAGACCCCATTGTAATTTAACTACTATTCTTTTTTTTGGTGCGAAATTTCAATAAGAAAAGGGGGAAAAAGAATTTAATGACATAAGTCTGTTATGTTAGTGAAATATCCTGATTGCATGAATTAAAGATGGAAATCCAGCAGTACAGTTGCTCTATAGAGTCAGCCCAACCCATATTTTGCAGGAAATCACGGGAAAATCATACAACCATACACCTCCTTATTTCTGTCTGGAAAAAAAACTGGTGAGTGCTATGACTTTACCAGAGTTGATGGCATAATTTGGTCCGGGCCAAACCCACCCAACTCCAAAGGGCAACTCTACCCACACTAAACCCAGAGTCCTGATCCTGTGCATATGGTCTTATCAGCACTTCTGCACTAACAGGATCTGACAAAGTAAAGCACAGTTTAAAATAACTGCTTTTTAAAAGCCTTTTTAAAATTTGGGTTTTAAAACGAACCTTGGTGACTAATACTGATATTGTGCTGGCCGTTTTCTGATATAATCAATACGTAGTGCAAACAATTATATGCAACTAATTGAAAATACTTTGAACTTGTCATCCAATTTAGTTGCTGCTGACTATCATTCTGTAACTATGACAACTGATGAGTTCTGAATGATAATTCCATATGAGATGTAACAATTAACATGTCATAGATTTTCAGTATATGATCAAGCATGTACAGAATCTTTTACATCACTGGGCAAAAAATACTATAGCAACCCTAATTCACCAACTTTAATGTTCACCTTCTGGAGACTCCAGAGGGCACTCACTGAATAACCTTGAATATTGCACATTAAAGTGCTGGATAGTAGCTTTCACATGAGCACAACCACTACATACATTTGTTAGTCAGTCCGTGCCGCGGGCTAGGGGGTGGGGTTTTTTTGTGTTTTTTATAAACAAAACCCAAGGGGGAAAGTCCCCCCCTTTTCACCCCAAACCCACATTTTGGGTTGAAATTTTCAAAGAGCCCCGGGGGGAGTAAAAATAATGGGGGGGAAAGCCCATAGGAATGGGGCAATCACCATCCCAATGGTTACCCCCCCTTTCCTTTTAAGGAGTCCCCCATTTTATTTTATCGGAATGGAGTGGCATGGGGAAAAAAACTCATGTACTTTCACCCCGGACGCTTTTTTCTCGGGGACATTGACCTTTTCCCCGTAGGGTTTTGGGTTTTGGGGGAAGTGGAAGGGATGGCAATTTTAACATCAAAATTAACAAAAAAAGGGGTAATCATTTTAATGTGCTCTATGATATAAACAGCTTAAAACTGCAGAGATTTATTTCATGAAACTTGTTCCAGAAACATTAAAGTTGTTTATTTTTTGACCAATTACAACCTGGCTTTAAATCCCACCACTGTACTGAAACCACAGTAAACAAGTAATCTCAGCCAGGAATGACCTGCTAATTGCCAGAGCCTCATACCATCACTCCTCCTCCTAGACCTTTCTTCTGCGTTTGATACAGTCCACTGCTCCTCTTTACAAATTTTTCTCCCTTTATATGGGGGACCTGTGATACTTTTTGCCCACCAAACAAAAATATAGGGCGGGGCACGAAAAATAGGCGCTGCCACCCATTTTTTAAAAGGGGCTTTGCCACAATGTAATGTTGACGGGGATCCCCAAAAAGGGATTTAACACTTTTCTAAATATATTGATTACAAAAATGAAGCCTGTGAGAGCTAAGCAAGCCCGTCCCCCTTAAATTTCCTGAATTTACATTAGACACACCCAACACTGCAGGAGCTGATTGTGGGGCTTGTTTTTTGCACTTCTTAAATCTGATGACAGGAACATGAAAAAGCTTGCAAGGGGGTGGGGGAGAAAAGGTGCAGTGTATGAGGCTGTCTGCTGTATAGAGAATCACTGTTTTAATGTAAATTATTTTAGGGAAAATTGTAGAACTCCTGCTTCTTGTCTCTGTCATCCACCCTCCCTCTTACCTGGACACAGCATGCTTTGTTTATCTTCTCTCCTGAGCAGATAAGAGGTAAGGAACTCCCTTCTTGGCAAAACCCCTTTAAGGCGCATTGAATTAGTGTATAGTGCACCTGAATGAATGAACCTGTCAAAAATCTGGCCCCTGGTATACCTTGTATAGTATAATTGATGCACCTAATCTAGGTCCATAGCAAAAAAAAAAAGGCGCATATATCATTGCTAGCATATTTGATTAGCGTAATTTAGGCGCATAGCAAAAGAAAGGTGCATAGCATATCATTGCATGTTTGATGTACCTAATTTAGGCTCATTCAAAAGCGTTGTAACTGGCGTAAAATGCGCCTAGTTTTGGTGTATGACAGTTCATTTATATAGAGAATAGAGCGTCAACAGGTTTTTTGTGCAAAATACACCAAAAAAATGGTGCAGCCCTAATGGGACATGTCACCCATGCTGTCTCCCACTCAAACGCTACTTCCTCACCTTGTCCTCTATCTGTTAGTATCCCTCAAAGCAATGTTCTACTCTATTCTATCTATACTTTTGAATTGCAAGAGTTCATAAAATCCCATGATATCTTCTCCGCAGTTATATCTTCCTTGTTCTCCGCTTATTTTCTAATACTCAACATAGAAAAAATTCAATTTATCGTCTCTTTTCCATCATACTCAATTCCCTTCTGGAATTATCAATCACTGGCAGTTGCTCTATGTTTTTGCCAGTCCCAAAAGTCTGCTGTCTTGGATATCCTTTGATTCCACTCTATTTTTTAAACCGTACACCCAAGCCCTTACCATCTCAAGAATTCTAGTGTATGCTCTAATTTTTTGCCTAAAATACTGCAACAGTCTTCCCTATGACCTTCTAAGGGTGCGTTCACACGGCAAAGACAAAATACCGGTCAGATTTTCCGTCCAGTATTTTGTCTTTTCTTGGTACGTAGGGGGACGGCTTTTTTTCGGCGGTTAGCGGATTCAAGTCCTACCCCATCACATGTTCATATTCTGCCCTAAAACCGGGTGGAAGAATGAACATGTTCTAAGTCTTTCATTACGCCGGCAGTGTCAAAAACCGTCCAGTGTAAAATCTGTCAAGTGTGAACTTCTGCACAGATTTTCTATTTAAATCAATGTAAAAGGTTGACAGTCGTTTTACAGACAGTTTTCAAATCCGAAAACCATCTGTAAAACCGACTGAAAACCCTGCCGTGGGGACAATTCTTAAAGGGGTTTTGCCACGAAGTGAGTTCCTTACCTCTTATCTGCTCAGGAGAGAAGATAAACAAAGCATGCTGAGTCTCGGGGGAGAAGGAAGGGGGTGAGCAGAGAGCAAGGAAGCAGGGAGTGTCTGCAAAGTTCACTCAAATAATTACATTACAACCAGTGGATTCTCTATACAGCAGACCGACTCATACACTGCACTTTCTCCCCAGCCCCTTGCAAGCTCCTTCATGTTCCCTGTCATCAGATAAGAAGTGTAAACATGCAAACGTGGCCATGTCAGTGTGCTGGTTGTGTCTAAAGTAAACTGTCAGGAAACTAAGGCGGACTGAGCAATGCTGTAGCTCTCAGTCTTCACTTTTTGTAATCACATATATTTAGAAAAGTGATTAAATACCCATTTTTGAGGATCCCACGTCAACATTACATCGTGGCAAAACCCCTTTAACATGACTTTGCTTATCTAATGCCCCCTTCAACTCTGCCGTCGTTTAAATCTGTCTCTCCCTTAATTTCTCCTTTCCCTAAGGCCTTTGAAAGTCTTTTTACTGGCTGCCCATTGCCCAGCAAATTTGTTTAAAATATTCACAAGGACACACAAGACTTTTTATCTCTTGTCCCTTCCTTACATTTCTGACCTGATCTCATTATACCTCTATTGGAGGAATGAATTCCAATAATTATGATTCTCCCAAATCCAAATTATTTTATGCCCCTGGTCTGAGTATTGTTGGGTCCACTCCGGAAAATCAGTCTAACGATGCAGATAGGAGACAATACAGGCTTGCAGCATGCAGACAATGACTCTGCTTTATTGATATTAGACAGCACTGTACTTTTGTATTTCTTTATGTAACTCTGATCCTCACAAAACCTCCATATTTGTTTTCTCCTTGTCTGCACTTTACATAAGTCTCTAAGATTTATCCTATGCATCCCATGTGCTCTGGAACTCACTACCCAAACACATGAAATTCTCCTCCACCCACCTCCAACAAGAATACCCATTTCTTCAGAAAAGCCTGCAACCTATAAACACCCTGCCCTGCTATAAACACCCTGCCATCACTATACTACTACATATGTCAGCATTTTCGGCCAAAAATGTAAATGGGGATGAGCTGCATACAAGGCACAGTCATATCTAGCAACAAGCAATGGTGCTTGGCATTACACCGTGGTCTCTTCTTACTGTTGATCAGTAGAAGTCAGACCCCAATGGACCAATCCTAAGGATAAGCATTCAACGTTTTATCCTAGAAATCCTCTTTATTAAATTGTGCAGATAATGCAGCCAGATGTATTTCCTTGAAAAAGTGAGAATGTGAGACTACCATGGTTATGAGGAAAATGAAAAATTGAACTGTGTATGCAATAAATTACTTTAGAGTCAATAGCAGAAAATTCAGGAAAATGAATCCACAAAATATCAGGCAATTGAAGTGTGTATAGATCAGCATGGGGTCAGTGTGGTGGGTCATTCGTTCACATTGGTATCCATGGTAACATTTAGTATACAACCATACACGCGATTTTAAAATGAGTTATAAGTGAACCCTTTGGAATTATCTGAATTTCTACATTGATTACCAATAAAATGTGGTCTGATTGTTATTTGAATAACAGTTATAAACGATCACAATCCAACGAAACTGATAACACACAAATAATTCTTTATGCTTTCTTTTGAGCACATTAAGGAAACATCTATAGTCTAGGATGATAAAGTAAGTAAACCACTTTGTTCAAGTTTATTCCAAGAGCCAATTAGCAAATGGTGTTCCATTTAAGGCGATGAGATTGCAAGTATGGTTTACAGAGGTGTTTTGCCAATTGACAATCTGTTTTCTATTTAGTGTGAACCAAGCCTAGATGCAAACAACTTCAGAAGACCTCAGAAGTTGTGTTATAGCGACATATTAAGCTGGGAAAGGCTACAGATTCATTGCTAAGGACAAATTGTCAAATCAAATGGAGGGTTCACGCGGCCTATAGCGACGTGTGTTTGTGTGCTCCACCACACATCTGCTGTTGAAAGTATGCACTGCCCAGTACGTACTTTCAACAGTGCTCCGGCTCAGCTACTTTAACTTTCCCCCACATGTCACTTCTTTTTACCAGCACACAGTAGGCGCCGGGGAATATGGCGGGAAATCATAGCACTCAATGAGTGCTATGATTTTACTATATTTGGTGGGCATATTTCAGGTGCATTGCAGCGCAATTACACCCCAAAGTACGCCCTGCAAATACACAATGTGAACATACAGTTTCTACCGTCGCTATCAATGGCCGTCCTGTTAGGATAACTCCCAAGAGCAGAACCTCTGTTCAGGTGTTCACTAAAAACACTAAACAAGAAAAGTGTTCATGGAAAGATGCCACACAAAACGCTGGTGTCTAAAAAAAACATTGCAGAAGGTGTTTTACAGTGCAAGGGTTTCGTTTTTATCCCTGCACTGTGAATGTCTACTCAACATGCTTAATAGACACAGACAATACAACTCTTTGTGTGCAATTAGTTTAGTCAAATTGTGTTTGTCTATCATTGTGACTTAAAATAACAAAATAAATTTTATCCAATACTTTAATATAGAAATGTAAAAACAATACTTTATTAAATCTTATTATAAACAAATAAAAATGTATTAGTAACAGACAAAATCACACCAAAATAAAAAAATACCCAACTAATCCTACTGAAACATAATGCTGTACATCATATAGGTGATAATAGTATCAAAATATCACATAAATAAGTACAAAAACATCAATTCTATACATCACCAATAATCAGCGGATTAGAATGAACCAAACACCCCATTTAGGTTCATTCTAATCTGCTGATCCTTGGTGATGTATAGAATTGATGTTTTTGTACTTATTTATGTGCAGCTTTGATACTATTATCACCTATATGATGTACAGCATTATGTTTTAGTAGAATTAGTTGGGTATTTTTGATTTGGGTGTGATTTTGTCTGTCATTTGATATTTTTTAATTGTTTATAATAAGATTTAATAAAGTATTGTTTTTTCATTTCTATATTACTGCATTGGATACAATTTCTTTTGGTATTCTTTGTATTTATGGTATCCATTCTATGTGATTGGCCCTTGTATCAATAGGTTTACTATCATTGTGACTTAGATAACATCTAAACCACATTTTATTGGCAATCAATGCAGAAATGCCAATAGTTTCAAATGGTTTACTTATTTTTCTCTCTACACGGTTGATGTTTACACAGTATGCTTAATAAAAGACATAAATAGTGCAAATGTTTATGTGTTATTATTTTTGGTTAAAATGTGTTTTTCTACCATTGTGTTTGTCTATAAATATATAATAGGTTCAGATAACAATCAAACTACATTGTGTTAGAAATCAATGCACCAGCCGACGTCAAAAGACAGTGGGCAGTCATTAAGGGGTTAACCACATAAGAAGACGATGTTGTTCTGTATGGCTCTGCCACTGGTATCTGTCGTGACATTTTTAACATTGTTCTAATGGATGCTATGGACAGAAACTCAAAAGGTGTGGATGGTCCATTAGTCTGTTTTTTAATATATAAAGTTTAGGAGAAAGTCATCATGGAAATAAAGAAAACCTTGAAATGTGCATTGTATGCTAAATATCCGTTGTTTAGAAATGCTGGTCCTGTGCAAATGTATTTTGCGCTACTAACTTGGAAGCATACTGCACATTGCCTGACGCATTACAAAACACGCATGTAGTAACATATATGTGTATATCTATATAAATGTTTTACCTTGTTGCAATGTGCATTGATGGCCTAAAATAGGCCAGTGATGTAACAGCACCTAAGCTCAACAAAGCTTTCAATCACATTGCACTTCTACTCACATTCAGCTGCTTACACCGCAAACACTGGGGACTACAATTAAGTGTAAAATACACAAGGAAACTATTTTCTACTTCAATGCCCAGTTGTCCTTTCATGCCACAATGTGTTTTATACTCCTCCATGAATGCAAGAAGCATAGATCTGTTACAAAACAGAAGGGACTGAAACCTGAAAATAGTCATCTTCCTCTACAACACAGATCAGAAAAGGTAAGCCTTTTCTTGATTGATGAGGTATGAACTATAACATTAAGAAGGTGGCTTTGACTTACCCTTTGGTGATGTGACTGATACATTTGCAGCCAATTATTTGATTAAAATTTGTTTGGTATAGGAACATCGACCACCAGAAATACTGTTAGAAGAAGGAGAGAAAGACGCAGCAGCTTTGGTGGGACCTAGCGCCTTTAAGATCCCCTTTCTAATGAGACAGAAGATCATAACAAGCTTAGATGAGCCATCTACCCATGGTGCCGAATGGAGAGTGCTAGCTCAGAAGCTAAATTTGGACAGGTAAGATAATTATATAATGCAATATACGTCTACAATCAGAACATAGTGCAAAGTAGCTATTTGTCAAAAAAACATAGACTGATATTTGCAGCAATCTACTGTCTGACTATGTGATGCAGAAGTGATTCTGCTAAAAACAAAATATTAGAGCTTTGCCTAAAATGCAGTTAAGTTATTTTGCCAAGGTACAGGACGGACATTGACAGCAGCTCACTAAAACAGAAATGTCTTACTTGTGTTCCAATGAATAATGCTCATTAAATAAATTAAAACATGTAAACCAAGTTCACCACTAATGAAGAACTGGAAAAAGATATAAACTTTAGTAACTTTAATGCAATTGTCACACAAAGAACTTCAAATCCCTTACTTTCTTTCATATAGTAGTTACACATTGTTAATACATTATAACATATTGGCTCTCAGCAGCCAACACTATGGGGACCTCACTATGGACATGATTTAAAGAGGTTTTCCCATCTCATACATTGATGGCATACAATATGCAATAAATGTGTGATAGGTGTGGGGCCCATCTCTGGGATCTTCACCTATCTAAAGAACTGCTCCCAAAAGTCTTCTCTGAGAACAGAGAGGTGATCGGAGTTCTCTTATTAATTTCAAAGGGAGTTCTGAGTACAGTCGAGCAGGCGTGAAATTTCCATTAAAAAGAATTGGAGAACTCAGATCACCTCTCCATTCTCAACTGAGACTTTTGGGGGCCATTTTTGAGATAGGTACAGGTCCCACATCTCCGAAGTCGATTTGTGGGATGAGATGAGACAACCTCTTTAAGCATTTGTGTGTGTAGTCAGGAGAAAGAGATTGGATAAATAAATGGTGGACAAATTAGTGTATAAACGTAGAGCCCTCTCTTCATAGTATATGCCCATGGATATAAGAATGTAAGGTATCTTTGTGAGATGAGATGGGACAACCTATTTAAGCTTTTGTGTGTGTAGTCAGGAGAAAGAGATGGGATGGATAAATGGTGGTCAAATTAGTGTATAAACGTAGAGCCCTCTCTTCATAGTATATGCCCATGGATATAAGAATGTAAGTTATCTACTGCATATTTATATTGAATAATCAATGTCCTTTTAAGTAAAAAAAAAAAATACCACAATAACATACTTGCATCTCTTTATTATCTGTCCACCACAATTGTCAGTACTTGTGGACTTGAAACAGATAAGATCCCACACTCTTTGCTCCTCCTTTTAGGATATGTAATCTGTAGGCCGGGAAAATCTTCAGAGTTGCATAATTTTAGTCATTTCTCTAAAAAAATCTCTATAATACAATGATTTAGTCACACAATACTTCCCCTTTAACAAACATGCTTTTTCTACTGTAAAATGCTTGTCCTTCTCACCTATATCACTTCTACATCTACAGATGAAAGCACCAGCTTTAAAACCATAGCAACTAGCCATTTCTTTGCTCCTTTATGTTCCTTCTACACAAAAACTGTAAATGAAAATGTCACAGTTCTTAGATATCTTTCCAAAAGTGTTTTGTTTCCCTGGCAGTCTATGGGAATTTCCAAAGTTCACACCAAAAGGCTAATGTAAAAATTACCAAAAGAACTGCTTATGGACTGTAATTATTGCCTGCAGCAGCTATAAAAATGAAATACTTGTGGAATTGATATTATTCGATAATTTTAGTTATTAGTACAAAATACGTATAAATTAATAAGTGTTACCTTTTACTACATCTGTTATGGTGACAATGGGGCATAACTGTAATAGGTACAGAAGCTTTAGTTACATTCAGGCCCTAGAACCCAAAATTTACCTATACTTTTATGAAGCCAGTGTTATGAATGACATAAGGCACCTCAGTCCAACACTGTTCACTATATCAAAAAGGGTCCAAGTTTTAGGTAAAATAAAGTTTTTGTGCAAATTACACTTTGTAACATACTTTTGTTTCAATTCTTAACCATTAGATCCTGACTACATAGTTTTACTCTCAAATTTTCAGTTGGTTTTCGGATTTTGAAACCATCTGAAACCCGACTGTAAACCATTCCCATAGACTTCAATAGAAAATCTGAGCTGTAGTCTACACAGCTCGGATTTTCTGACGGTCGGATTTCAAATCCTCCGGTGTTCCAAAAACTTGGAACATGCATATTCTTCCACCAGTTTTACTGTGGAAAACGTACTGTTCCAATGTTTAGAGGGACAGTAGAATCCAAAAAACGCAGGCAAAAAGGGGCCAGAAAACGGCACAAATGATGATAAAATACTGGGTAGATACTAAATCGGAATCTGACCGGTATGTTATCTGTGCCATGTGGACGTACCCTTACTAAGATATATGCTTGCTGATGGGGAAGGAAAACATGTTTGTTACATCAAGAGGATGGAATCACCTTTGACAAAACAGAATTTTTTGCTATTTTTTCAAACCGAATCTACGTGCATTCTGTGCCAAAATCGGGTTGGATTGTATCTGGAATTTGCATCCTGTTATATCTAAAGAAATTTTGCTACTCAGATTTGTAAATACACGGCATAGAAAAATTCTTTTTGGTGCAGTTTTGATATGGATTTGTGCATAAAAGTAGACAGGATGTGGATTACCCCTCTTTTATTAAGACTCATCCACATATATAAACTACAGCAAAATCCACTGCATACAAAGTGCAAATCTGCAGCAGAAATGAGTATTACCTCACATTTATGCCATAGATATGCAAAAGGAAAAAAATCTGTCATATACATGGAGTCTAATACTTCTCAAGAGTTTACTACAGCTGTATCTAAACTAGACAGCTACAGGGAACTTTCAGGCTGATATAGTTTATCTACCGTTATCTAATCATGAGAAAAATCAGGACGTAATAAAAACATCTGGTTCTTAAAAGGTATTAAAATGAGGTAAATACAACCAAAAATGAACAATGACGCACAACAGGTTCCACCGTCTCATTTATTTAACAGAATTGAAGCCAAAATTAAAAATCAATTTGTGAAAAATGACGTACACCCAGTGAACCAATAGCTTGTGGAACCACCTTTAGCAGCAATAGCTTGAAGTAATAATGCTCTGTATGACTTTATCAGTCTCCTACATTGTTCTTCTTGACAAAGTTGCTTTAGTTCATTGACGATTGTGGGCATTTATTTATTAGCAGCTCTCTTGGGGTCCAAACACAGCAAATCAATAGGGTTGAGGTCTGAACTTTGACTGGGCCATTGCAATGCCTTAATTATACTCCATTTCAGACATTTTGTTATAGATTTGTTGGTGTACTTGGGATCATTGGACTGTTGCATAATCCAGTTTAAGCCAAACTTTAGCTGTTGAAAAGACCACTGATATTTAGGGAATTTTATGGTTGACTTTATGACAGCAAGGTGCTCAGGTCCTGTGGTTGCATTACCCCTACACCACTATGCTGAACAGTAGGTATGAAGTGTTTTATGCTGATATGCTATGTTCAGTTTTTACCAAATGTGGACCTTTGCATTGTGGCCAAATATTTTCACTTTAGTATAAAAGACATCAGAAGTCTTGTGGTTTATCCAAATGCAACTTCACAAACTTAAGCCGTGTTGCCAAGTTTTGTTTAGGACTATCATGAACTTTAAAATTTACATACTGAGGGACCTGTAGACATGTAGAGTCTGAGGTGTAGTTCTTGTGTTTTTCCAGTTTCTCTGAGTAATCCATGGCCTGATCTTGGGGGATTTTACTGGGACATTCACTTCTGGGAAGGTTGTCAACTTTCTTGAATGTCTTTCACTTGTAAATTATCTTTCTGTCTGTAGAATGATGAACTTCAGAAAGTTTTGAAATGGCCTTATAACCCTTTTCAGATTAATGGGCAGAACAATTGTTTTTCTAAGGTTATTGATAATGTTTTTTTCCATTGTCATTATCTTAACTCAGGTGTAAATGCTGCAGACCAGCAAAATGGCAGATTTTTTGTTTTTATAGAGCTGAATGATCAATTAATCAATAACATTTAATGAGCAGCAACTGGCTACTCCTAGCTTCTTAATTACTTTTTAAGAGTGTACTTAAAGGGGTTGTCTCACTACATCCATTCATCTTACCTTAGTGCTATTTTCTCAGTTTTATTTTTTTAATTCATGGGCGGTTTTCCGGCTACTACTGGCCAGCAGTGATGAGCTGCTGAGGACACCAGGTCTGTAGCTATATCTAGGAATAGGTAGAATACTGTTAATGGACACATGTTGCAAAGTCTTGTTTTTACAAGATCTTTAACATAAAAAGCAATCCTTGTAGTGAGACAATCCCTTTAAGTATTAATTTTGGTAAATTTTTTCTAACCAGTTTCTCATCAGGTCATTTACTTTCGTTCTGGACTAAGAACTTTTTTTTTTTTTTTTTTACTACATGGGGATTTGAACACTGAAATGCTCTTTGTGCTCATTTATACTATTTATTTCCTTTTTTCATGATGCATAGGGCTTTATTTTAATATCATTTTTACATTAGACTTGTAATTTAATAATATGAGGGTAAATGATAAAAACAAAAAGGTTGTTCTTCACGTTTTTTAAAAAAAGTGGAATTAAAATAGGGGATGATCTTGGTCTGTTAAGACCCAATAGCATCTGCTGTTATAGGGGCCCACACATTATGTGACCACTGAGCTGAGAATCAGGCTTTTGGCTAAGCTGTAAACACAGCACTCATTGAGCACTGGGTTTGAAGTGATAGGGAAGATCCGGACAGTAATAAACCATCCCTGCCTTCTCTTTGTAGAGCTGTCACTGCAACTGGTTACATTAATAATGGTAAAATGTAGTTTGTCACAGGCTGTTGTGCATCAGAGATTGTATTTACCTAATTTTAAATCCTTCTAAGGACCAGCTGTTTTTTTATTATGTCCTAATATGTCATTCAAAGAGGGCGTACTTTCTTCTATTCATGACTGTATATTGTAACAAATTGTTAGTACATGAAAAAGACTTACCCTGCCTGGATAATATATTCTTGGCTTGTGGTGTTCCAGCCTCTGGATGTAAACAAGAACGTCCAAAACATTTAAGAAGAGATGTTACACTGGAAAAGAAATTACATTATTACGTTACAAACCGTTATACAATGATTAAGCTTCATTCACATGCAATCTGAAAATCTGTTTCATAAAAAGTCTATACTTAATACACATGGATGATTTCTATAGCTGATTGCTTTAAAGGAAGAGGTATCTTAGAACCAGACCATTCATCATGTTGCAAATGCTGAAATGAGAAAGAAAATCAATAGTGGTGCTTTACAATAGCCTCGTCGTAATATAAACATTTAAAAACACATTAATTGCAAATTACTAAAATTAAATGCAATGTAACACAAAACATCAGAAATAATAGCTAGAAGAATAATTCAGTGAGTGCGTGCATCCATACTGCAATCAAAGCATCCGTGTCTTATTTTCATTACTTCCTAATAGGGGCTATATCGCATCACGCTGTAGTACACCCATGACACTGATAGTCCAGTCCGATGCATGGTAAATAATAGCACTTCATAGTTTTCCACTAAAATTTATGGATGAACATGTCTAAGTTTACTCCCAGGGATAAAGCAAATTTTCTGTTAAGTCTGACTGCTCCTATCAACTGATAACAGAATCTGCAGAGACCCCTGCTAGCTATTCATACCAGAGTAAAATGAAGCAATTAGTTAGAATATGTTATTCTACAGTACAGAATAAATAAACCTAATTAAAGTAAATAATTGGAGGAATATTCAAGGAAACAGGACTAGCTATTCTGAAACATGTAAATGTATATGTAGAAGACAGTAGCATTCCCCAATTATAATAGAAAATATTTATTTGAAAGGGTTGTCAAGTTCATTTTGAACTGAATGAAATAGCTACTGCTGGCCAATGAAATGAAATGAAATAAAAAAAAAAAAATCTATACACGCCTTCCCCTGCTCCTCTGTTCCAGTGCTGGCTAACCACCAGTCTCCTATTACTTTCCTTCTTCCTCCGAACGTCACCACTGCAGCCATTGATGTTCTACTTCCTTATATCACCATTTAGAAGTGAACCGCTCCAAAAAGGTGATGTAAGCAGTGGTGACGTCCCATTCAGAAGGAGAAGAAACAGTAAATAGAAGACCATGGGGAGCCAGTGCTGAAATGTAGATGAGGAGGAAGATGAGTACAGTTTTTTTTTTTTTTTTTTACCATAACCAGCTTATTTATTAATGTTTTAATGAGCCAGACAGCTTCTTTGATGAAGATAAAGGCAAACAAATTCAGAAACAAAGCTAGACTTTCTTTTACGCCTGGGCCTCACCAGTGGAGTTGATTCTTAAGGGCTATCCTACAATTCCTGTACATGTTTGCACATACTGAATATACCTCTTGCAGTCTGCCTCTCTTTTGCTGCCTTTCTCACTGA
The DNA here is from genome assembly GCA_025379985.1 of Phyllomedusa bahiana. NCBI lineage: Eukaryota > Metazoa > Chordata > Amphibia > Anura > Hylidae > Phyllomedusa > Phyllomedusa bahiana. The sequence goes on from JAODAL010018257.1 coordinate 17,311, forward strand.
AATGCAGCCTCATGCCTGTCATGTCCTTGGGCCCAGAGGCCAGAGGCCTATCATAGGTTTTCCTGCTCCATCATCCCTATTACTGGATGACACCATATACTTGACCATTCTGAAGATTAAGGGCGACATGTCCGAAAAGTGGCGTATCCATGCCAGTTTTAGGCGCATTAAATCAGTGTAAAGTGGGCCTGAAAGTCCGATACTTTCTAGAAACTGACGTCAGGTATATCTTGCATAGAAAACTTAATGCGCTGAAAAAGGCGCATTCCGCCGAAAAAGGCGCGTCACATCAAAAAAAGCACATTGCGCAACTTGCGGTCCTTAGTATATCATTGGTACTATATGTAATGCGCCTCGATCGGCGCATTGCCCAACGGAGGCGCATAACATATGTAATGCGCCTCAATTGGCGCATAGTGTGACGGGGGTGCACAGTGCACCATATTTAGGTGCATTACAAAGTGTCGTGCCCGGCGTCTAATGCGCCTCGTTTTGGTGTATGACAGTTCATTTACAACAAAAATATGGAATCAAAAGTGGTTTTGGTGCAAACTATACCAGAAAACTGGCGTTGGCATGTTGGGACATGTCGCCCTAAGTCTGCTGTTAAAGTAGAATATATCCCCATTTTTAAAAGTTTTTTATTAGCTTGTACAACTGGCACCACCAATGTACTAGAATGAAGACAAAACTTTATGAAGTAGAAACTGGCTGGACAACAAGCTGATTTTTATGGGGTTGCTTTCTCTAACCCCAAGTGAGCAACGAAAAGGCTATTGCCATCTTATTGATGTAGTAAAAGGTAAATAATCATTCATACTAAACACATTTCTGTTCTGATTTTGCTTTTTTTAGCGCTGGTCCTCTATATTGCCTGTTTACATATGGTTTCCTAGGTTACCGACCACCTTGGTGCTTTAGCAGTGGCTAGTTTTATGACTCCACTTCCTACTATACATAACTAGCAGAGGAGGGGGGCTAGGTGACATGGCGTGACTCTCATGGGGACCTGGCCTAATTCAGAACATGTGTCAAGCTCCTGTAACATCCTGCAGGTATGCTTTTTATCTGAGGACAGAATCCTCTCAGCCATAGTCACTTAACCTAGTGACCACCACTGTTTTGAGCCAGTGCTGGCCCTGCAGAATGAGGCTGGTAGGATGCCGAGTTTGAAGATGAATGCAGGTATGTAGGCCAGAGCACTCAGTTTCCTACTATTTATGATTGCAACTTGACATACTAAGGCAGTCTGTCGATTCCCTCAGACACTTTATTGAGCTTCAGTCACTGTCTCGATGCTGCTAAGAGTAGTTTTTAAAGCAGCATTGGAAGGCACATGTTCAGAACAGTAGTACTATACTGTCAGGACAATGCTGCAGGCCTAAACTGTCTATCAGCAGAGCCTGTACTGCCCAAAGAGCAGTGGAGTAGAACCCAGAAGTAACAGTATAGTGAGGGGGTGAGGGTAATCTAGAAATGGAAAAGCCATTTTAATAACACCGAGAGCAGGTGTGACTGTTCATATGTTACAAAAACTTTTTTTGACCTGCAATCCAAAAGCTTTTTTTGAAAAAAAACGAAAGCATAGGTGCACCGGGCAAGGAAATACATGGCAATAAATGTGGGATCCCCTTTGATGCTTTTGGGAGGGAGCTTAAACATTTTTTGATAAAAATGTAAACTAAGAACCCCAGGTTTCAAAATTCCTTGCAGTAATGCATTTTCAAAAAATTCCTATTCCCTTTTGATGTTTTGCTTATTTTTTTTGGGTGCCAGTTTTTTGGGAATGATGTATTTTCATATGTTCTGCTGAAGGGAAAAAATGTAGTATTATATGTTGTCCTTCCCAATGAATGAGGCCCGTATAATCTTTGATAGGCGAAGTCCCTTGGGAACAAAAATGGGGTCCCAAGCAAGAAAAGTTGTTTGAAAAAACCCGGAAACTGGTCTTCTCCCCCCCAACATCATTTTCCGCTTTTCCAACATAGGGGTAAACTGGAAAACGGAAGTAGATACCCCATACTATAAGCGTCATGAAAAATTTTGGAGTGATGCAAAAAGTAAGTTAACTCCAAAGACACTTTACTACACTCACCAGCCATTTATTAGGTACACCATGCTGTAAAGGGTTTGGACCCCTTTTCCCTTCAGAACTGCCTCAATTCTTCGTGGCATAGATTCCACAAGGGTTGCAACGATCTAAATTTGGTCCCAAGGGGCCCAAAAAGGTGCCAAAAAAATTTTCCCCCCACACCATGAACCCACCACCAGCCTGAACCTTTGATACAAGGCAGGATGGATCCTGCTTCATGTTGTGCGCCAAATTCTGACCCACCATCCGAATGTCGCAGAAATCGAGACTCATAGACCGGGGAAACGTTTTTCCAATTTTACTGTCAATTTGTGAGTTTGGGAAATTGGAGCCTCAGTTTCCTGTTCTTAGCTAAAAAGGGTGGCACCGGTGTGGTCTTCTGCTGCTGTAGCCCTCTGCCTCAAAGTTGCCTACTGTGGTTAGGGATGCTTTTGCCTTTTGGTTGTAACAGGTGGTTTATTTGAGTCACTGTTGCCTTTCTATAGCTCAAACCAGTTCCCCTTTCTCCTTTTGCCTTCTGATCAACAAGATTTCCGCCCACAGGACTGCCGCTACTGGTGTTTTTTCTTTTTCGGCATTCTCTGTAAAAACCCCAGAGATGGTTGTGGAAAAATCCAGGAGATCGCAGTTTTGAAAAAACTCAGACCCCCCTTTGGACCAACAAACCTTTCCAGTTCAAAGGCACTAAAAACACCTTTCTTCCCCCTATGATGCTCGGTTTGAATGCAGGAGATTGTCTTGCCCATGTCTACATGCCTAAATGATGATTCCCGCCATGTGATTGGCTGATTAGAAATTAAGTGTTAACGAGCAGTTGGACAGGTGTACCTAATAAAGTGGCCGGTGAGTGTATATTAGCCTTGATTTAGGATTATGGTTAGTGTTAGGGAAAGGATGAAACAAGAATTTGTGTTCGGGGTGTCCCAAACCCAAATTTGTTCACACGTATGGTTGTACCAGTGTAGAACCAAACAGGGCCCTAATTCAAGCAACACTACCCAGCATGTTTGATATACAGATCCATGGTGAGATTTGTGGATCTTTTATTAAATTGATACACTCGGCAATGTACTTATTTAACAATAATCATGTAACAATAAATATTATCATATACATTTACTTTCCGAATAAATACAATTAAAATTGCCTTCACATTGCAGCGTTCCAGAACTTATAAGAAAACACATTCTTTTAATATCTTCCTTTTGCAAAATCAGACAATGCGGAAAGATACAGTACAAAATGAACCCAAAACCCTGCCTCACCTCACATGCTGAGCTCTTATGTGCAGGCATTGTCCCCTTTTGCACCTGTAGACTGGATACAATAACATTTCTCAAGGACCTCAGTCAAAAACTGCACTTGTCCTTTATATGAACCGGAAGTCAAGCGGCGCTAGGTAAGCAGGTGAATGAGTGCCAGCAGGAACATAAGGAAAATCGTTCATGTGAATGTAAGCCTATTTGAAACATGCCTCAATCCAGAAATCAATGTTTGTACCATTATATGGCTGATTTGTTTTACTTCGTTTAACCCTGTGCTCCAAGAATGATCGCAGAGCTCTTCTACAGTATAGAAGGATTGTTGAATTTACTGTGAAATAAAGTGTCCTTTATGACAAAGTTTATTTATAATTAAAAGGGTCCTATATCATATGAAGAGCTGTCCCAATATATTGATGTTTGTGTAGTATGTGGTTGTTCAGTGTAAGTTTTTAGGAGTAAGATTTATTTCTGAGTTTTCTGGCTGTCCATGGTTTAAGCTGATGTACACTGCAAATCTATGACAATTTACTGGGCTTCACATGTGGATGGGGCTTTCAAAACCTGAATACTCAAGCACCGAGGCATAAAATAATGTCCCAGTGGCTCTGGAGTGATATCTCACAGCATAGGAGCACTAAAGCACAATACAGTATACCTTTACTTCAATACAAAGCCACTCTGCAGGCGCTAGAATGCCTATTGAAGTAAGTGTGGTTTCCCCAGACCAAGTATATGTGCTTTTATGAGTCAAATAGGCTCTAAAGACTACAGAAGCCAAAAAATGTGACCATACCTGTCAGTTATATTCTGGGTGGGAGAGATGCCCACCAAAGACCAGATATATAAGCCATGTTAAATTGTGGGATTAAGACAGATTCTGGATTGGAAACACAATCGCCTAGCAGCAACTGTAGTACTGTAATGTGGTTGTTTTTATCCTCTGGACTAAAGTTGTGATTGCTTAATTGGTACGACAATAATTTATTTTGCATTCATATTGTATTTTTTTTATTGATTTTAGCTTAGTATTTTGAGAAGGTTTTTGGCAGTGAATTTTAGTGGTTATTAAAGGGGGATGTATCGCTTCGTCAGTTTGCCTGTTTCAGTGCTCTCACAGCCTCTCAGTTACAGAAATTCAGGGGGGTTTCTTCCCCTCCCAGCTGGGTGTTTCTTAACCGAAGGGATGACATCATCCCCCCTTCATTGTTCTTGCTTGCTCCGTGTGTCCCCCACCCTCCACATGTCACTGTGTCTCTCCCTATGCAGAGAATGTAATAGCTGTTTACATACCACAGGCTTGCATTCATGTTACAATTGAATCCAGTCTTGTATAAACTCCTCCAGAGCTGTGCAGAGTGAAATGCTCTAGGCCTCTAATGCTCCTTCTATGTTTAGGCACAGTTGCACAATTGTGCTGTTTTCTGATTATAGAAGCCCTGCAGTGTTATTCTGTTTCTTCTGGCTGTGCAGAGTGAAAATGTGACGGTCCCTTACTTTGAATGAGAGGCAGAAATGCAAGCTCTGTGAATACAGCCGACCGGGGGATGAACACAGGCCCATTCCTAGGGGCGAGTAAGGCGAGCAGTCGCCTGGGGCGCCGCTCACCAGAGGGGGGCGCCATCCACCAGTCAGGAAAAGCAGGCCGGCAACATCTCTCTTATGGCCGTATGTATTACAGGGCAGTCGTCAGGGAAGAAGGGACGGCACTTCACTGCTTCATGGCTTATGTTTTACTTTTTTCATTAATGTAGATGCTGCTGCCGCCAGGGAATTGCTTCAGACCCCTGTTGCAGCAGTGATGAGGTGCTGAGCTGTGTCCGGTTTATGGCTCAGGGAGATCTGAGCTACAGCAGAGCAGACGCTGAGTTGCTGCTGTACTCTACAGATACCCTGAGCTGACCAGCAGCTGCTGTGTGCTGAAGACAAGCATCCACTTCCTGCTTTGCCTCTCCCTAACAAGCCTCAGGTACAGCGTTCACACAGTTACTTAGCTGAGGGGAGGTGATCATTTTATTTCTTGGAGCTTCCACTGCAGGTTTCTTTATACTTTCTTGGTCCTGCTGAGCTCCAGTCCGGGGCCGTACATTTTGGGCGCAGCCCCTATAAGGGGAGGCCACGCATGACCCGGCGCGCCGTTCCGTGGAGAGGTTAGGGGGCGGAGTCAAGCGAGGGGGCGGAGTCGAGCGCGGCGCGAGGGGCGGAGTCGAGCGCGGCACGAGGGGGCGGAGTCAGTTATAAGCTGAGCCTCGGGCCGCCCGGGCTCAGACGCAGGGACAGTGTGAAGAAAATCAGTCCCCCCACCCCCCCCCAATTTTGGGGGGGGGGGGGTGGGAGCAGAAGAGATGGTTTGTTACGGGGAGCAATTGTTTGTTCGTTCAATAAAGTTTTTTGCTGGTGGTTATTAGACGTCCCAGTGGCAGGGCGGTTTGGGGTCCTTGGAGTCGGTGGAAAGGAGTGGGGGAGTCGGGCTCCGCTTGGCTCCCAATTGGTGAATGGACCGGCCTGGCGAAGAGTGGGGCTCCACAGGGCAGCGTCCTTGGGAGCAGGTGACGGAAGTAGCCGCCTGAGGTGGCTTTTGGTGCCCTGAAGCCGGGGGTGGCGGCTGGGGGTAAAACTGTGGTGGAAAAGAAGTATGGTGTCACCAGGTTCTGGTACGTTTTGGATATCATGTCTCCAAGGACCTCAGCCCCAAGCTGGTTTCCGTGGTGATGGAGTTCCGGGCAAATGGGTATTGGGGATGCTCAATTGCATTATGTTTTTGTTAAACTGTGTTTGTTAAATAAAATGGCTGCTGTGGCCAGAATTATCCAAGCCAAGGTCTCCGTGTTTTTATTGGGGAAATAAAGGTTTTGGGGGTTTGGGGAGGTTTTTTGGGCCGTAAGCAGCGGGAAATTTGGGTGTTTAAAGGGCCTGCCCTCTTCCCTCGGTTTTCCTTCCCATGATGTTCCTAGCTCTGCATTACGTCCCCGCCCCTTGCCCTCTGCTGTTTTTTCCCCACGGGTTTGGGGGTTTTTTTTAAAAGGAGGAGAACCTCCCCTTAATGAAAAAGGATAGAAAAAAGTGAATGTAGGTGTTGGTTTAAAAGGGCCTAAAGCCAGAAAGGTTCCTAACTGTGCGTAAAATGTCTGTTACTTGTTTTGGCATGTTCATTCAATGATGTGTTGGGGGATTTATGAAAATTGTTTTTATGAATTCGGGTTTTCATACATTTTTTGAAAGGGTACGTGGTATGTAGTGAAAAAAAATGCATTTTTAAAACATATGCATGGGGAAATCTATGAAATTTGGACAGACGAAACATTTATCCCAAAATAAAAAGTCAGGGGGGTTTATAAAGTTTTGCAATGTGAAATATATATGTGTTGTGGGGTTGTCCAGTGTATGAATACTTGTATGCATTTATGTGTATTTTGAAAACGGCTGGGTGGGTGGACCCGGGCCGGGGCCCAAACGCAAGCATGATTTTTTAAAGCCACGCCGGGAAAAAGGGAATCAAAATTTACCCCCCGGTTTTCAAAAGACCCCGCCGCAAAGCGGGAGGGATTGCTGCGGCGTGGGGGCTCCCAGGAGGGCCCCCCTGACGTGACTTGCTTGGGGAGGGGGGGGCCGAGGTGCAGCGAGGGTACAGGATCGTTTTTTTTGCCCGGGAACGAAAGGTCGTGGGGCCGGGGAATTTTGAAAGGGTCGGGTGGGCGGAAAGGGTTTCGGAAGGGGGGAAAACTTTGGCAAGAGGTCGGTTTACGGGGGTTTGGGCGGGGAAAAAAAACCCCTTAGGGAACGCTTTAGCAAAGGAAAGGGAAAAACATAGATCCTGGGGGAAAAGTGACGTGGGGGGAAAAACTTTTTAAAGGGACAGCCCCCGGGGCAATAAAAAATTTCCCGGGCCAGCCCCTTTAAAATTTTTCCGTAACGCGGGGCGTGCTAGGGGGCGCGCAAAAGGCCCCCACCCCGGGCCCCGGCCCAGGGGGGGGGGCGAGGGGGGGCCGGACGGGGGCGAGGCCGGTGAGTGGTTTTGGGGGGGGGTGGCCCCAAAGGGGCCCGGGCGTACGGCCCGCGGGGCCCCCCGTCCCCCCCGGGGGGCCCCCGTGGGGAACGCTGGGTGCGCCCGGCGGTCCGTTACCCAAACCGCCCCGGGAAACCCCGTTACGGACCCCCCCTTTAGGCCTCCCCCCTTTTTAGGCCACAGGAAAAATTGATTTTTGAGGCCCCAACCCCGTTTCAGGATTTTGGATTTCCGGCTCCCAGGATTTCTTCCAGGTCCGAAAGCCCCCCCCAACCCAAAGAGGAAAAAAAAAGGGTTCCCCCTCTGACCGTTTTCATACTAAAATGCCCTTTTTACCTGAAGAGGGTCAGTGGATTCGGCAACTGGGGGGGCCTTCACATTTTTCCCGAGGGGAACGGTTAAAGCACCAGAGGTTAAGGAGGGACACATGAAATGCGTTGTGGATCCGGAGAGAGGGGGGGAAAACAGAGCTTGTATGTCACGGGTTAAAACTGCCGAAAAAACCTTAAAGGGTCCAAGGAAGCGGGGGCCCCAAATTTAAGACTGGGGAAAATTCGGCGCCATTATCTTGAAGAGACCCAAATTTGGTCCCGGAAGGGAAACTTTCGGGGCCCAGGTCTTCTCCTTTTGCCCCGCCTGAGTTTTTAAAAGGGCGGAGGCCCGAAGTAGAGAAGGGTCGGTCCCCCTTTGCCGGGGAGGGTTTTTGATATCCCGAACCCTGGCCGGTTTAAACAGGGGGGCACTTGAGTTGGGGGGCCGGGGGGAAGGGGGGGAGGGGCGGGTGGCGGCCATTGACCAAAAGAACAGGGGGGGAGCGCCGGCCCGCCAGTAGTCCCGGGGTTTTATATGCAAATTTCGGCCCCGGGAGCAGCTCGGTCCAGTTGTTTAAAGCGCCCGGGCAAAAAAGTGACGCAGGTATTTCTCCCGGGAAACCCGGTTCACCCTCTCCACCTGCCCCTTGGAAATGAGGGGGTTTGGCCCCAGGGAAAAATTAAAATTGACTTGAGATGGGAGCCCAACGCCGCCAAAAACGGGGGGGAAAAAATTTGAAAAACCCCCTGGTCGGAGACCCAATTTTGTTGAGGGCGTCCTTTAAGCTGGAAGGCAGGCCAAAGGGGGAGGACCCAAAATGGGGGGCTTCCTTTTTTGGGAAAAGGTCTGCCCCCACCCGATTTACCGAAAATTTCCCCGGGGGGGACTGGTGATCCGGACGAAAATCCCTAGCTATGTGCGTTCCCTGGGGGTTTCGGCAAGGGGCCCGCGGGCGGGGGTGGGGCCTTGTTCCGGGCGCAAGTGACCAGGCGGGGTGTTAAATCCTTGACTTCCCGTTTCTAGGCCCGGGCCCCCAGTTGTGCCTTTTTTAAGCATCAAAGCAAAAAGGAAAATTCCGGCTCCCGGGGTGGGCCCGCACCAAGGAGAAAGCCCCCACTCCAGATGCTTCTCCTTTAGGACAAAAGGGAGCAAGTTTCGTCTTGGCCCCCAGGGATGTTTTGGAGAACCCGGGGGGGGCCACGTGAACCAAAAAAATTAGGGGAAAAATGATTTTGTTGTGAAAACCCGGGTTCTTCACCGACCACGTAGAGGCCGAGAAGGGGGGCATCCCCTTGGGGTTTTTCCAGCAGGCCGGAAATGTTTTATGAAAGTTCCCCAAACCCTGAGAAAAAAAAGGAGGGCCACCGGGTTTGGGGGGGTTTAGGGGCGTTGGGCCCTCTGAAGTTTAACAAATTTTTGGGGGTCCGGTTTAAAAAAGGGTTTATTGGAAAGACGGGGGCCCCCCCCCGAGAGGGCCCCCAAATCCTTAGGGCCCAAATTTTAGGGGAAGGGTTTCCGGTCCCCAATGGCTTAGTTTCGCTCAGCCGGGGGGAAAAAGGTTTTTTTGAGAAGAAAAAACCCCCAAAGTGGGGAAACCCTTTCCCTTTTGGGGGTTCTCTGGTGGGACCGCCCCCTTTCCCCCACGGAAGAGGGATCCCCCTCCCAAAAAGGAGAAACGGGCTCTCGGGGAAACAGGCCGGCCAAAACAGGAGCGGGGGAGAAGGCCCTCTTTAGATCCACAAACGCCTTCTCGGGTTCCCGGGGGCCAAACCTTGGGGTTGCCCTTTTTCCTAGTAAGGGCCACGATAGGGGGCCAACCCAAAGGGGAGGAAAGGGGGGGGAATTAAAATTTTTCGGGTTTAAAAGTTCGCAAAGCCCAAAGGAAAAACGGGGGTATTGCCCCAAGGCCCAAAGGACGGGGCCCCTGCAGTCCGCGGGGTTTTGCTTTGGGCCATCTTTAGGCCTTTAGCCCAGAATATGTAGCCCAGGAAAAAAGGTTTGGCTTTGGGCCAAGGGAAAAAGATTTCTCCAGCTTGGCGTACAGTGGTTTTCTGCGCAGAGTTGAGAACCTTTGGGGTTTCTTTTTAGCCCCGGGGAGTCCGAAGATCAGGGAAGGGAAAAAAAGGTTTCATCTTGGTTTCACTAGGGGCAGGTTTTCCAAAAGATCCCGGGGAAAACATCTTTTTCGGTTCCTTGGAAAAACCCTGGGCGTTACAGAGCCCAAAAAGGGCTTTACGAGATATTCAAAAAAAACCATCTCGGGTATTAAACGCCCCTCTTCCAAATCATCTCCCCCCAAAATTTGGGGTGGGTTAAGGTCCTCGCAAGGGTCCAACTTTGGGAAAAAAACTTTAGCCCCCTTAGCGGTCAAAAAAACCTGGATCGGGGGAGAGGGTAGTGGTTCTTTTTCGGTTTATCTTATTTTTACCCCCGTGTCCCTTTTCAAGGGACGGAGGGAACCCCTCCTTTTTCTGCCGAAAAAAAAAAACCCCGGGTCCCGGTGGGGGGGAGGATTACGAATGAAATCCTTTCTGCAAGGTTTCTCCCCCAAAAGTGGCTGACATGGCCTGAGTTTCTGGCACGGACCCGCGGGGAGGGGCCCCCCCCCGGGGTGGAAATGGGTTCCCCGGCAGGAGGTCAATAGGGAAAAGTCTAAAGGGCCCATGTGGTGGCAGGGATTTAGCCTCTTTCTCGGGAGAAAAAAACATCCCCCAAAATTCCCGGTACTCGGCCGGCGGCCCGGCAACGGGCCCTTTACCCAGCGGAGGCGGGAGAAGGGGTTTGGCACGGGGGGGTGGCCCCCTCCAAGCACAGTTCTGGCATTCCGGCCCCAAAGCAGGGGCTTCGCCTGTCTTCCAATCAAGGTAAAGGGGGGTGACGTTGCCCGCCAGGGAAGGCCCCCAAAAGGGGTGCCCCGGGAAACCCGGGGGGGAATGTGGAAAAGTGATTCTTATCCTTTTGCAGGCCCCCCCACGGGGTGTTAAAAGGGGGTTATGTATGGATTTGGGGCACGGAGGAGCTCCCCACTGGGCCCAAGATATAAGCAGCCCGGGGCTTTCGGTATGCGGGAAACCGGGGGGTTAACCCTTTAGGCTAAAATGAAGTTCCTGCGGGCCCCCAAAAACCAAAGGGAAAGGCCCGCTACGGAAACCCAAAAAAAGCATCAGATGTCCCTCCACTGGCCCTCTTTAAACCCTGGGGAAAAGGGGGAAAAATGCCCCCTAGGCCGCCTTTTCCTACGGCTCTTGGTGTGGGGCGTTTCCCGGACGTGGGGGGCGTTGCGGACTGTTCTGCGGGGGAAAAGGTCCGGGGGTGGGCAGTTTGGGCAAAAACTTTCGGGTTTCGGCGACGGGGTTTGCTCCTGCCCCCGATAAAACCGGGGGCCCCGGGCCCCCTTGCATGGGTTTCCCCCCTCAGAGGTTGGGGAGACCCGTAAGGAGGGGTGCTGAAAAACCGGAGCCAAAAAGAAACCGCCCACGGGGGGGGCAGTGTCTCCTTTTCCCGCGCCCGTCCTTGCCTCTCTTCGGGAAAAACCCTTTAAAACAAAAGGGGTTTTCTTGATTGGAAATTTGTTCACTTTCCAAAGGGGGGCGGGAGGTCTCTTCCGGGCCCAAAACGTCTTTTTAAACCCCGGGTGGACCCGAAACCCCCTTTTAAAGTGGCACAGAGGGCGGCATCTTTTCCCCATTTACTCCCAAGCCCCGATTTGGAACTGTACCACTTTGTAAACCCCCCGGGGTCGCCCTTTACGAAAGGTTAAGAGGGCGGTCCCCAGAGGGAAGCACGCCCCCGGCTCCTCGAAGGCGGGCGGAATTCCTGGGGAAGGGGTGTTGATCCGCAGTCCCCCGGATCTTTCCCTTTTCCCGAGGGGAAACGCCCACGACTGGGCCCTTTCCCAAAATTGTAGGGGTCACCCCGAAACCACCCTTTGACCTCTCCCAAGGAAAAATGGGTCCGCCATCGTTTTGTGCTAGAAGCAATGGGTTAATTTTAAACCCCCGGGAGAGCTTGGGGTTCCCCGGCAAAGCTGATGGGGGAAGGGGGCCCAAGCTTGGGTCCCCCCGGGGACCAAAGGAAGGCTGGGGCGTAGACGAAATCACCCCGGGGCCGGGAGGTGGAGGGTGTTGCGGACGCAAAGGGGTTTATGCATCATGGGGGAAGCTGGCCCAATTTCTGTGCCCCGTTGTTGGGGATTTGCTGGACCCGTGGGCAAAAAAAACGTCGTAAGATCCGCGATTTCTTGGCCCGGGGGGGACCTTGGGGGGATCCATTTGGGGGGATTAACTGTAACGGCTGGGTAGTGGGTCCGCCGGGGCCCCCCGCAAGGATGATAATTAAGCCACCCAAAGGGGAAAGGAATCTAAATACCCCCGGGTTTTTACCAGAGCCCGGCCCAAACGGGATTGGGGGCTTGTTCGGCGTTTTAGGGTTACCAGGTCCCTGGGCCCCGACGTGGGCTTGTTGCGATGGGGGGGCCCGGGGGTGCAAACGAAGGTTTCAGAAAACGTAGTTCCCGGGAAACGTTTGTCGTGGGGCGGCAGAAGGTCAGGGCAGGCGGAATTTGGGTTTGGGGGTGGGGGAAAAAGTAGGAGGGTCTGGTTACACGGGTTTTTTTTAAAGGGCCGGGGAAAAAACACACTTTGGGGAAAGCTTTAAACTAAGGGAAGAAAGGGAAAAATAGATTTCCCGAGGAAATGGGGTGGGTTTCCCAAAATTTTTTTAAAGGGGCAGGCGGCCAAAAATTTCCCAAATTTCCGGGAATGTGCCTTTAAATGTAAAGTGGAAACGCGCGCGGTGCTAGGGGGGCGCGCATGCGCATTTCCGGCCGGCAGGGGGGAAGAGGAAACCCGGAAGGGGGGGCGGAAAGGCCCCGGTGGTGGGTGGGACGGGTGGCGCCCCGGACCGGGAGTGCGGTCCGGGGCCCCCCGGCCTGCGGGTACCCCCGGGAAAACCCCGGGGGAAAGCGGGGGTGCGACCAAGGGTCCCCCTTTTTGTGTGCTTGAAAGTCCAAATGTTTTTGAATAAATGTGTTTTCAGTTTGGTATTTGTGTGCTTGAAAGTCAGTGTATAAAAACATGTGTGGCCGTTTAAAGTATAAAAAGGTGCTTTTGTCCCGTGTATGAAATTTCATGTGTGCGTACTTTTCTATGTGGCTGTGTCAGGGCAAGTGTTTAAAAAACCCTTTTGCAGTTTCGTTTTTTGTGGGGTGTTTGTAGTCTAGTTTACTTTGGGGTTTTTTACATGGGATATAGTGACATTTTACTGTGCCCGCTGGGTTTTTCACCTTTCTGTGAGAAGGTATATGTAGTCGACGTACTTCACAAAAGCGCTCTTATTGACTTTCCCCATTTTTCCCCGGCCCTTTAAGTGCTGGAAAAAGAAATTATAGTCCCCCTTTTTTCTTTCCCGGGTTTTTGTAAATTTTTTGGGGGTATGCCCGTAAAAAACATAGCATTCATGGTGCTATGATTTTTCCAATTTTTAGGAACTTATTTTTTCAGTCCCCTTTGGGGTTGGTATTTTGTGTTCATGGTGTGGCGTTTTTTTACAGTCACTGGTGGTGATATGTGGTTTTATGTTGCGGTGGGTTTTTTTTCTTGGTTTGGTTATTGGTTAAAATTAGTCTTGGGGTTCTGGTTTGGGTTTAAACTGTGTTTTTATTTTTTTTTTATTATTTCATTTTTTTTATTTATCCCTTTTTTTTTTGGGGGGTGCCCTTGATTCCGGGGGGCGCTTTTACATTTCAGGCGGGGGGGGACATAAATAAAATTGGGGCAAACAAATCGAAAGTGACAATAAGTGGAAATTAAAAAGGTACGAGGGAGGGGAGGTCCTGCCCCCTGAGGGGGTTACCCCAAACTTTAGGGGAAAAGGGGGAAGAGACAGAAGGTAAGGGGAAAAAATTTTTGTGGGGGGGAAATGAACCGGTTAATGTTGGTTTTAGGCAATTTCCCGAAGAGGGGAGGTTTTCAGGGTTTTTGTTTGTTGTTTGGGTTTAAATTTTGTGACTATTTTTTTTAAATAAATTTTATTTCATAGAAAATTTTTTTATAAACTTTTTTTTTATTTCAAGCACTGGTAAATGAGGAAAGTTAAAGGGGTCGCTCTAGCCCCCCGATGTTAAAGGGGGTAATGGTTGGAATGGGGGCAGGGGAGGGGGGCAAAATTTCTTCACTCCCCCTGAGTTTGCAATTTAGCCTTTGGAAAAAAGCCCCGGATAAACAGAATGTAAATAAGCTCTTAGCTAGGGGGAAATGCAAGGGGGAGGGTCCGGGCCCGGACTGGATATCAGTGTAAACGAAAACAAGATAAAGGGGGGCCTGTGATAACAAGACAGCTTTTCCCCAATGAAAATTTCCCAAATTTCAAAGTTACTTGTTTTTTTCCCGTCCCCCTTATTTTTGAAGGCCATTTTTAATGAAATGATGCAACCCCTTTAAACTCCTGTATCCATGTACGATAAATTGTGCTGATCAGACAAAGGCACTGCCACTGTGGTCAATGTAGGAAACTGGCAGTACTCAAAGGGGTTGTCTCATCTCAAAGTTTCATAGGATGCATGAATTAAATGATCACTTCCTGCTCAAGCTGTCTGTAATTAGCATATGAGCTCCATGTATTCATACCTCTGCTAATTAGATAAATCTCATGATGTCAGGACCAGGGAAGCTTCTGAGCTAATGTAAACAGTAGTAATTACGGTCTTTTGTCTGAAAGATCAGATAACAAACAAGCTCTCACTGCCCACAGTTCTGTGCTGCTATGACCTGTGTGATGATGTCACCCCCCTGCTATCAGATAGAACAAACAGCAGGGAAGAAAGAGTACACAGGTCGGTCACTTGGGAAACTAGAAAGCCCTCAGAAGGTGATAAAATCACTTGTAGTTCCTCAACAAAAAAAATTAACAAAGCAATATATTTGGAAAACGTCTTCTTTTAGTGTTCCCTACACGTTGAAAGCTAATCTCTGTAGCGAGACAACCCCTTTAATATCCAGGCTCCTGCTCTAACCTGTAGAATAAGGTTGAAGTGATTTTGCTAGATGATAAATGGTTTGAAATAAAGTACAAAAAATGGTGGAATTGCAGGGTATTTTTTGTATCCCCCAAAAGATTTTTAGAAAAATTATAAAATTATATGCACCCCAAAATAATACCAAGAACCAAACTATGTAAGTCTCCCAAAAATAACACACCGTACAGAGCAAAAGAAGAATAAAAACAAATGATTAGGGTTTGTTTTTTTTCATTCCCCTTCTTAAAGAATAATAAAAGCTAATCAATATAAACATAAATATATATAACTATGTTATTAAATAAAATACAACATTTGTACCCAGGTAAGTTTTCTGTAAGAGCCGGTCTCATGGTTATGTGAGGTGCACTTTATTGATTACGGTATGTGACTGGCATCTTATAGCCATATTTGGGTGCAAAGGGCTACTAAGCACCATACCTTTGTTGCCTCCTGTTGGGAATTGGTTTTAAACCCTTGTATCAATAAGTATGGCACTTTTTTGTGATGAGGTAAATTTGATCCTATTTTTGTCGATTTGTTTGTAGGTTATTTGGAAGGACCCATAAGACAATAATGACACAGGCTGTAGGATTGTATATTTTGGGCTAAATATTAATACCTTATGTTTGTCTTTTTTACAGGATACTTTTAGGCCCTGTGATGCTGCCAAATCTGGGTTGCTAATACTTTATGTTTTGCACTTTAAGGGTACTGAGTAGCCCGCCTGATCTAATAGCATGGGCATAACTAATAGGTTGTGAGCTAGCATGGTGTACCACACATAACTGTGTGACTGGCATCCTATAGAAGCTTTATCTGTGTGCAATAGTATTACTATGCAGCCACCCCTTTTGAATAGAAGTGGTATGCATTGCTGTTCATCAGTATTTTTCAACATGTGCAGCAGTATGGTAGCTAGTTTGCATGTTATTGGTAATTGTTTGTCGTTTGCCCTTCTATAGCTAAGTTTGGCTTTTTTTCTGTGATTGCAGGTGGATTGGGTTTTGAGAAACTCATCCTCTTTTACTGCACTATAAATCGCTGTAGATTTTATATCCTTCTGTGTCTCGATACAACCTAACACTGATACCCAGTAATTCTTTGGAATACTATGTATTCCAAAGCATTATATAAGTGCTTGCTCTTTAAAGACAGCTTAAAAACAAGAAAAAAAAAAAGATTTAATAAAGTTATAAGAAGATCTTCCCCAAAAATATAAGTAAAAATGTCTTTATCCTTCTCTCAATAAAAAAAATATTTTATTTAACATGCCATAGTTCACTACAGCAGAAAAATTACATATTTGTTACAGCCACAATCGTAATGACCTGTAAAATAAGGTTAAAGTAATTTTACTGCATGATAAATGGTTTGAAAAAAAGCAAAGGGGGAAAACAATTCTGAAAAATTAATTGATAAATAATTCAAGTAGAAGAAATTATGTTTTGTGGCACTCACCACTTTTCACTAATTTATTGCAGATTAATGCACAGAGGGTATTCCATAAGAAGAGCCACACATACAACGGCCTATGGCTGTTTCCTTATCTGGACTATTTCCGGGGCCTTTGTAAGGCCTTCTCATGGAATACCCTCTGTGCATTATGCTGCAGTAAATGTATAAAAAGTGATGAGTGCTGGAGAACATCACTTCTTCTAATTATATTAAGCTGTTGCCTTCTTGCCTTTTTTTCCACTGAGCATCATTCCAGTAGTGTCTATATAATGAAGTCACTACATATCACCCTCATACAACCTCAGACATCTGAAGTAAGTACTAAGTGGTGCTGATTATCATTTGCTTTATGTGATAACAAATAATATGTACCAAAATACTTAGAAACATCCCCAAAACAACAATACATTGTAAGCAGCAAAAAAAGAAACCACTATTACTGTTTTCTTGCATTCCCCTTCATGAAAAATGATAAAAGCTAATCAATAATATATGTTTTCAAAACTATGTTATTGAAAAATACAACTCGCCCTGCAAAGAACAATCTCTCAAAGCTACATTAATAGAAATAAAAAATTGTTATGGTTCTTAAAATGTGAAGACGAAAAAACAAAAAAATAACTTGGTTCTTAGGGATAAAGTAAGCCCATCCTTAAAGGGGTTGTCTCACTACATCAATTCATCTCACCTCGGTCCTGTTTTTTCAGTTTCATTTTTAAATTCAGTGGTGTGTTTACTGGCTTTACTGACCTGCAGTGACCAGCTGCTAAGGAAACCAGGTCTGTAGCTATAGTGACCAGTGTTGACAGCCTATCAGGAGAGATCAAACAGGTCTGTAGCTATAGCGACCTGAGCTGATGCAGCTCATACAAGAGGGGACATCTAGGAATAGGTAGGACACTGTTAATGGACACATATTGCAAAGTGACTTGTTTTTGCAAAATCGTTAACATAAAAAGCAATCTTTGTAGTGAGACAACCCCTTTAAAGGGTTATGTATAGCTCATAGAGCATTTATGTCATCTAGTCACATATGGTTATTGTATCTCAGTTAGCTGTTGTGCATTCATTAACTACAGTATTTGTTTGTTAACCTTCTGACAAAAGAGGAGGTCTGGCTTGATTCAAATTTCAGTAATCTTTTAATACAGATGGCAGTGTGGACACAAAATAAGAATCACTAGGTCACAAAGTCAGAATCACTTGGTCACAAAGTCATCTGAAGAATTCAAGAAACTGAAGTGTGTGATTTTATGGATTTAATATCACATGAATAAAAATATGTTATAAACATAATTGGGGCACTTAGAACGTATAGTACTGTTTGAACCAGGATTTTAACAAAATGTTATCCTAATAATGAATGCAAGGACTTGTCCAGTTTAATTTTAAAAAATATACTGGTGCTGCTGATACCCTGCTAAAATACATTTTTTTTAAATCTTCCCCTGTCACCTCTTTCCCACTGCTACCGCCACCTCCTCTGGTTCTTCTCTTAACTTCCAACTGCTGCAGTCAGCTCAAGACCGCTGCAGCCACAAAGGGCCACATGTATGAAATGGTTTAGTTCTAAAACTCACTGTTTTGCCCATAGTAACCTATGGGCAAAAAAGTGAGTTTTAGAGCTAAAACAGGTTCCCTAATTTTGGCCCCCCATATTTTTGATTGGTACCTCTCGAGCCATTTGCTGCCAAATAGAAACATTGGGCAATGGTCTTGAGCTGACCACAACAGCCAAAAGTCACAGACGGCGTATTGTTGCACCACCGGAACACAGGTTAGAGGGGAAGTATATTTTTTGTATTTTATCAGGGCACCAGAATCCTCAAAATATTTAATAAAAAAAAAACTGCCCACCCTTTCAAGCCAACATTGGTACACTCTATGTCATGTATGTACGTAATTCAAATTGCTTCTAATATAGTATCTTCTGTTTTTCCTACTTTACAGCCATTTAGGTTTCTTCATCTCCAAATCAAGCCCTACTGCCATCCTCCTAAATCTTTGGGAAGCAAAAAAATTTTCCAAAAGGGGAACTTGGCAATGGCAGTGTGTGGCAGAGATTGGAAAGCAAGACTCTCTTATGTATATGATGTCAGAAGCAGAGTGCTGGGGTTTTTTCCCCCGCTTTTTTTCCAGCAAGTCCTATTCCCAAAATTTGGCCCAAAGGGGGCTAAAAACCCAATAATGGTCTTTGGGTTTGCTCTTTAAATTGGCCCTTCCCTGGCAACTGTGGGTTAGAGGGAAAAATTCTTTTTAGGGGTTTAACCCCCTTGAAGGGGGGTTTATTTTTGGGGTAGCTTTTTAGGGGGCAGGAAAACAAAAGGGCAGATGACCTTTCAATTTGTGTGAGAAAAATTAAGTATAAAAATGCTGCTCTCATAATTTTTTCTTTAAAGGAAAAATTGTTTGAATTGTTTTTTAAAGAAGGCACCTATAATGTTGTTTTGTTAACTACTGTGGACCCTACTAAAGAACACCAACACCACCTGCTACATATTGCACTGGAAAGCAAAACCACCACAGACCGTTCATGGGAAGCCAACCCACCAATCACTACAGACTTTACTTCTCTCTCTCTCTAAACCAAGTGTCTTGTATTGCTACCTTGTCGGTGAAGGTGCGACAGTGACACCCAGTGTTTGTGTTGTTCAGTTGTTATACCCATACCCAGGTAAGTGAAAAAGGTGCAATATTAAAAAGTAGAAAAAAAAAGGATTACCACTAAACACCGATACATCCCCTACTTAATAGCCATACGGACCTTTAGAGGGTGCATCAGAGGTCTTTTTTTTACCCACGCAAGGGAGAAATCCCAAATGAATAGAATTCATTGGCCCCTTCACCCCTCAAGCCAGCTGTATATGCAAAACGAGAGCACTCCCTGCTCCAGGAGCGAATGAATGAGTGTGTTTGATTGTGGACGCGTGTGCACAAGTGTTGTTTTTATTTTCAGACCAAGAAAAGTCATTTGAACAATAAAATGTGTAATGATCAGTGTTTCTTTTCTACATTCTGTATTAAAGTGCATTCAAGTATTTACACTTGGCCTTATGTATATATTATGTTCATTCCGCTGGAGGTGTATAGTACTTTTAGGTGACTTGAATGTAAATAAATTATATATATTGCTAAACAGTCTGTATGGTTTGATTAAAAGAAGAAATCATTGCCTGGTTTTTAAGGCTTCTTTTGTAATGTTAACTTCCTATGTGTATAGATCATACGCCGGGCAGATTGCGAATAGTGAAATGTTAAAAAACACAACAACATTTTATTGAGTCCTTTGCTAAACATTTACTCTCAGCAAGTGTCCTTTTTTTTTTTAGTTAAAACAATAAGAGTTTTTTGCTAAGCCTGTTATTGTGAAACAATTGAGATGAAAAATATTTACCGAAGTCGCTGGCCATCTGTCTTGGTGCAATATTCCGAAATAATACAAAAAGATAAAACCTTTACGAGGCTTAATGCCAGTTCACTCATAGAACATTCTTATGCATTCCTAAATTGTTGCCTGGCTTTAAGTGGAATGATTACTTATTTTCTCCTCTTAATGTCTGGTTCAAAGATAAAAGAGCTTCTCTTGCTTTGGAGGACCCACTATGCTCATGCATTACACAGACCCATTGGTTTCTATCAGAGCCATGTTAGGTTTCATTACTGCTGTGGCGCTCACAGAGTATTGAACACTTGTTGATGGCTCCCTTTATTACTACGGAAGATAGCAGTGGGGGACCTTTTTATCGAAAAGGGATTGTCCAGAGCAGACGTCTCTATTATTGGTTCATTTATGCAAACTTATGATTTGTGGTAAAAGACTAAAAGATGAATACATAAGGCCTAGTTCACGTCTGTGTAAGAAGTTCTCTGTCACAGATTTCATCCAAAGTGGAAAAAAATAAAAAATACAGTGCAGCTGGCAGTTTTTTTCTGTTAAAATAATGAGCCCCATTTTAGTCAGTGGGGTCCATCGGGTGCTGTTGGTGTCCATAAATAAACAGATCTAGTGCCACCTCTCTGACAAAGCTTCCAAATGAAACCTCTGCCATAAATGTGAATGTGGTCTCCTTCTGCTCCCCTCTAACAGCGTACAGTCTAAGTGATGCAAAGAGAAAGCTTCACCCCCTCACTTCTCTTTTTTCTGGTCATCTATGTGCTCTATTATTCAAGATTATTTGTAGGGGACTAAGGAGATCTATAATCATGAGTCCACATGCAGCAAAATGGTAACTACAAGCTAGAAGGTGGTGTGAAATATGACAATTTTTTATTAATAAGACATACTAAAAAGTTGAATATATTCATAATTAGTATGATTTTGATTTTGTGCAATTTTGTTTATACTCTTTAAATAAAACTACCTAAATAAGAATTTAGTTCTCACAATCCTTAAAAGGGTTTTGCCATGAAGTGAGTTCCTTGCCTCTTATCTGCTCAGGAGAGAAGATAAACAAAGCATGCTGAGTCACGGGGGAGAGGGAGGGGAGTGAGCAGAGAGTGAGGAAGCAGGGAGCATCTGTAAAGTTTACTCAAATAATTACATTACAACCAGTGGATTCTCTATACAGCAGACCGCCTCATACACTGCACATTTCTCCCCAGCCCCTTGCAAGCTCCTTCATGTTCCCTGTCATCAGATAAGAAGTGCAAACACACAAGCGCGGGCAGATCAGCTCCTGTCAGTGTCCTGGTCGTGTCTAAAGCAAACTGTCAGGAACCTAAGGGGGACTGAGCAATACTGTAGCTCTCAGAGTCTTCACTTTTTAAAATTACATATTTTTAGAAAAGTGATTAAATACCCATTTTGGAGGATCCCACGTCAACATTACATCATGGCAAAACCCCTTTAAAGGTTTTTATTTTATTTTACTAATTAAGATATTACATATTTGTTTTTATTTTCTGATCATAGTTTTTCATTCTATTTTCTGCACTTGATTATGGCGCCAGCCACTTTACCTGAGCTGCAAAGAAATAGTCTCTAGCGAACAGGAAGTGTCAGCCCATTTTTAGACTTCGTGGCCACAGTAAAAGCTGGAAAAATGTCACAATTATATGCACTTTTAAAAAAAAAAGCGTTTTTAAAAATATTTAACATGGATACTTGATTTAAACAAATCTTTCTTCTCTTTTTGTCAACAAAAAAGTGAGAACATATGAAATGAAATGTAACAAGGAAAATCCGTCCTACAACTAGGTTTTTTTTTTCATCAATATTTTATTTGCTACAACTAGGTTTTGACAATAATTTTTTTGTGATAGAATAGAGGTAATTGGGAACTGATCTGCCTGACCATGGTAAGAATAAGGAATAAATCAGGCAAAAATGTAATGTCTTCATTTCCATAGACTAAAGGAAACCCTTATTTTTTTTAGTCAGGAATGTGCAAAGATTCAAACTTCTCTTGGTAATTGACCATGTGGTCACATAGTTCAGCATAGCTGCATACTGTTTGGGCAGCATGCTCATGGCACTCCAGATTTATTCAACAATTTTTTAATGACCAGCCCACCTCACAACTGATTATCCTATTGCGATGAATAGGTAGAAACATGAATAACTGTCAAGTGGACGGGGCTAACACCTGCTCATGAATTAGCTGGACTCTCTTCAAGCTGAAAACTGCCAGATTTGAGTAGTAAATGCTCTGAAACTGCTGCATCTTACAGAATAAGCGACACAGCACTGGAAACAGCATGTCTGACACTAGTTTGTGCTGCCCTCAGCAAGGGGGGCATAATCTATGTGACAGGTTCTCTTTAAGTGTTAGTTTGTGCATGATGACAAAACTACAGTTTTTCTATCTAACGACTCTTCATGGAGAGACATGCCAAATCCCCCAACCCCTATCCAGGCTCATGCAGAGATCTGTGCACATAGCTTGTACTGATTTTTAACAGAGAGCTGTACAGTCTTCATCGGATGTGTATGTAAATAGTCTCTAAAAGCAATGTTTCCTTACTCCTGAGTTCAAACAAAATCACATGGAGTGTGCCACATGCATCTTTATAACAGCCTTCTTAAAACTCTGTACAAAACATAATCATAATGCTGCCAAATGCATGAGCTCTAACCCTGCTTTGCTGTCAATAAGAAATGGAAAAGAGGAAGAATCAAATAATATATAATAAATATTTAGTATTACTGATCTTTGGAAGAACTTGCTTAATGGCCAGACAAATATCTACCAACAATACAGCAAGGAGTTTTAAAGAACATTGATGCCTTTAAAATAAGTATTTTACCACTTAAGTGTTCCACAACCCATTTGCCAAACTGAAGCCAAGATGGTGTTTTTCGCCACACCTTTTCTTCCTTGTAGAAGGCAGCTAAGGATTAGTCTACCCTGTCAGTCATGGATGCTTGAAAATCCTTTGGAGTGGTCAATGGTATCTTAATAGCTTCTCGCAGTAGTGCCATTATTTGTACTTCTTATTTAAAGGATGACCTACTTATGATTTACTTATAGCTGTGTTTGATCCTTTCCACTTTATCATGATGAACAAATTCTGAGAAGAGTTCAAAATCTATCCTCAGACTACATAATTTATCATAGAGTTGGAAAAAATTACTATTAAGTATTGAAATAAACGTGTAATATATTATATATATATAATATAATATTAAAATATATAATATATATATATATATATATATATAAATATATATTATATATATATATATATATATATATATATATATATATATCAGGGGCGTCGCTAGGCAGTATTGTTTGGGGCACAAGCCCCGAATAAACCTGCCTGTGCCCCGAACCTCAGACCGTCGGCAGTTGCTGTGTGCCTCCAGAGCCGACCATCTGTTTAGCTGTATGTACGTCCTCTGGATGCACTTACAGCTCAGGGCTCAGGGTTGTACGTAAGAACCTGCAGGGAGACTGTCTAGGGTGTCGGGTTCTTAGGAGGTGGGAGGGGCGCTGGCTGCTCACTCACTGAAGTTCCTGACTTTGTGCGCTGCAGCCAAGTTCAGCACAAGAGTCAGGAAGTTCAGCCTCACACAGCGAGTGCTCGGCTCCGCCCCCTGCTGTGCTCCCGGGTCCAACACCATCTCCTGCCTGCAGCTACAGTGATTTTGTTAGGGCATGTCCCCACTGCACGGGTTTTTAGGCTGGTTTTTCAGGCAGCTTGCGGTTTTGCAGACCGCCTGAAAAACCGTCAGAAAACCAGCAGAACGCTGCTCTATGGAAAACCCGTGCAGCAGTCCCCACTGCACAGGTTTTCCGCCCGGCGGTTCTGCCGCCAGCAGTCCGGCCGCAAAACATTGTGATTCCACATTCTTCCGTCCGGTTTCCAGACTTAATATGTACACTCACCGGCACTTATTAGGTAGGGCTTTTCCAACTGCTCTCGTTAAGACAAATTCTATCAGCCAATCACTGGCGGCAACCAGTGATTTAGCTGTAGACATGGTCAAAGACAATCTCCTGCAATTCAACCGAGCATCAGATGCAGAACGACGGTATTTGGTGCCTTCTGAACGTGGCCATTGGTTGGTCAGCCAGTAAGGGCTGGTCCTGAGTATTTCATAAACTGCTGATCTCCAGTGGATTTCATGCAAACCAATCTCTAGGGTTTACAATGAAGGGTCGAAAAAGAAGAAACATGCAGGTGATGCGTGCAGTCTGTGGGACGGAATGACCTGTGTGTATGATCAGGGTCAAAGGAGAATGGCAGAACTGGTTCGAGCTGATAGAAAGGGCAACAGTGTGACTCAAATAGCCCCGTTTACAACCTAAGGGTAGGCAAAGAGCATCTCTGATACGCACAGAGTATGGGGAACTTTCTGTAGGCAGATGGGCTACAGCAGGATCAGAAGACCAACACCGGGTGCACAATCCCTTTCACTCACTAAGAACAGAAACCTGCTGAGCTCCATTTGCCAAGCTCATCAAATTGGGACAGTAGAATATTGGAAAAACTTTTTTACCTGTCTTGAGGTCTGTAGTTTTTCTGCGCGACATATCGGATGGTAGCGGTCATGAATTTGGCTCAACAACATGAAAGCAGGGATCCATCCTGCCTTGTATAAACCCGTTTCCCAGGCTGGTGGTGGTGGTGTCATGGTGTGGGGAATTTTTCTTGGCACTCTTTGGGGCCCCTTGGTACCAAATTTGGGAGCATCGTTGCAACCCCTTGTGGAATCTATGCCACGAAGAATTGAGCAGTTCTGAAGGCAAAAGGGGTCCAACCCGTTACTAGCATGGTGTACCTAATAAAGTGGCCGGTGAGTGTATGTCTGTGCAAGTATGTGTATACGTGTATGTGTATACGTGTGTGTATATATGTGTGTGTATGTGTATACTTGTGTGTGTATATGTAGACGTGTGTGTATGTGTATACATGTGTAGACGTGTGTGTATGTGTAGACGTGTATGTGTATACTTGTATACGTGTGTGCGTATGTGTATACGTGTGTATATATGTGTATACTTGTGTATGTGTATACTTGTGTGTATACATGTGTGTATGTGTATACGTGTGCATACATGTGTGTATACATGTGTATGTGTGTATGTATGTGTATACGTGTGTATACATGTATGTGTGTACATGTGTGTGTATATGTATGTGTGTATACACACACACACACATCCACAATATCGCCTCATTCACGTCACTAAAACATAATCCTGCCTGTAGTGTCCCTTATACGTGTAAACTACAACCGGATGATGAATTATATTTGAATATAATTCTTTTTATACCTGTCATTTGTCAGGGTTTTGTATGTTTTTAGCTGCTGCAGCCAGACCGCGGGTGTTTTCACACAGCGTAAGTGCATGAATTATGTCTGTCTCCTCGGGAGTACAATGCGATCATATCGTACACTGGGGGAGAGAAGAGACCAGTCACTTTGTGGTGCTTACGTGCCGCTGATGATTGTAGTTAATGGAGCAGGTCCCCCTGAACAGCGCACACTTCCAAAACGCACAGCGTACTGCACCATGCAGAGTACATGTGGCAGTACACCATGTGAACATGCCCTAAGGGTATATTCACACAGCGTATAGTGGCACATACTTGTGCGCACCGCTATACGCTTGCTGTTGAAGTACACGCTCTCCAGCACGAAATTTCAGCAGCGCTCCGGCCACCTCCCATCCACTTTCACTTTTTCCCCTGTGGCATGTCACTTATTTTTATGGGCGGGTTCTGTGTGCCAGGGAAAACAGGTAACCATAGCTCTCACTGTTATGATTTTACCGTATTTGCGGGGTGCACTTTGGGCACATTACAGCACAGTTATGCCCCACAAATACACTGTGTATATTCTTACAAAGTAATGTCAGTCCGTACTTTGGCACGTAATTGCGCTTCAATACGCCCGACATATGGGCCGACATTATGGTAATTCATGATCTGGGGAGAATAAATATCAGAGGGATGCGCTGGCTACAGTTTTTTCTCTGTAAAAAATGCCGTGTGAACCCCGCCCTACTGAGCAAAAAACTTAACACAAAGGGAAGTTTTGGGACCCTAGCAACGCCCCTGATATATATATATCGTGTTTACTGGCTTCTGCTAGGCTGCAGTAGAAGCCAGGTCTGTAGCTATAGCAACCAGTGCTGGCAGCCTATCAGGAGAGATTGAACAGGTCTGTAGCTATAGTGACCTGAGGAGCCTATAGGTAGGACACTGGTAATGGACATATATTGCAAAGTGACTTGTTTTTGCAAGATCTTTAACATAAAAAGCAATCCTTGTAGTGAGACAACCCCTTTAAGGATTATTATATATCCACTTGCCTTTAAGTTAAAAACTGATCATTAATCCCACAACATACCATAGAAAAACAACTTGCTGCTATCACATTCTAGGAAGGTAGCTGTAACCAGCAGGTCTAGAAAGATTTATAACACCCAACAAAAAAATAAGGGATCATCATACTAGAACGGTCACCCAGGTTTTTTTAACACTTCTTAGCGATTTGATATCTGTATGTTTTGGCTTCATAAAAAAAAAAGCAAAGAAACAAAAAAATAAAATAAAAAATGAAATTTAATTAATGGCAGATGTTCTTACAGTTCGATTGTGGGGAAAGAAATCATAAAGTCACTCATTTTTGAGAAAAAGGAATATGTTAGTTGCATTTCTAGAAAACTGTTACAAGTCTGATTAGAATGCAGGTAACCATTTACAAACATCACTGTACTGTTGAACTTGGCTAATGGCAAAAATAAAGATGGTTTAAAGAAGGGAGCAAAAAGTTGAAACAATGGAAAAAAATAAATACTTCATTGTAGGGACCAGTCATGGAGTTTGGCAAACTATGCTAATTGTTCCCATTTATCAGTGTGTACAATTTGCTTGAAGTATACACTGAATGGGAAGGTTATGAAAATAAAACCAGAAGACCAAAAAAGACAGTAAAGGCTCAAGACAGAAAACTCAATGTATTTGGCCTTGGAGATAGAAAATGCACATCAAAACAGAAAATCAAATGTGGGACACGTGGTTCAAAGTTTGTGGAAAAATCTGTAACAAATTGTCGATTTGAAATTTACCTACAAAAAACAAATAAAAACTAAACACCTGAACAGAATAAAACTAGATTACACTGAGTTATTAGAAAATTGATCATGCAGTGTGGATGATTGGATGAGCACGATATCCAGCGATGAAGCACCGATCTGTATTGGCCAATGCTGAAACTTATCTGGTGCTGCTCCAATGAAATATAGAAGGATGACTGTCTGAAGAAAGCACTTTTCCTCACTCATTTAGGATATGGGGGTTGCTTATCAGGTAAAATAGTTGACTGTAAGCCTTCGCAGGCAGGGTCCTCTCTTCCTCTGTACCAGTTGTCAGTCAATTAGTATTGCCAATGTAATTTGTTTGGCCTTATGTTATGTATTGTATGTAACGCCCTCTCACCTCAAATATACAGTGCCTTGAAATAAATGGTGCTTAAAAATAAATAATAAAAGTAAAAGACCAGGGGAGATGGATATCAATGCCTCAATGGTTAATGCACAGTTGGACATGGAAATGTTGGCACCTCTCATTTTATTGGGAGAAAGGGACTTTCTAATGTTCAAATTTCTTTTGTTTCAGGATGATATTGGGTCTTGGCACAGGAAAAAAATTTAGGGCGACATGTATGAATTCGAATGCGTACTTTTTTTTTGACTTGGCGCCGACACTCCAGTTCTAAATAGATATAGAAGAGTGTAGAATACAACAGTATGAAGATTTTTGCCGCATTACATAGAGCTTAATGCGCCAAACTTTGAATGGGCATAGAGTGTAGTGCGCCAAACTTGGCGCACTAAGCTCTATGTAATGCGACAAAAATCTGTTGTATTCTACACTCTTCTATATCTATTTAGAACTGTGGTGTTGGCGCCAAGTAAAAAAAAAGTATGCATTCGAATTCATACATGTCGCCCTCTTAATGTTTCAATGCTCGGATTATGAGATTATGAGAGTGTAGAATATGACAGATTTTTGGCGCATTACATAGAGTTTAGTGCGCCATGTTTGGCGCATTACACTCTATGCCCATTCAAAGTTTGGCGCATTAAGCTCTATGTAATGCGCCAAAAATCTTCATACTGTCGTATTCTACACTCTTCTATATCTATTTAGAACTGGAGTGTCGGCGCCAAGTCAAAAAAAAAGTACGCATTCGAATTCATACATGTCGCCCTTAAGCTTTTCTATAGGAAATTCACATCAACTCAATTACATGGTCAGCAAACAGGCCAGAATTCAATCTGACTAAAAACCTATGGTGAGAATTAAAAAAATTGGACCATATGCTATGCAATAATGATATGCTGCCTGGATGGACAATGGATGCCAAGGATTGTACATCCAGGCAGCATATCGTTATTACATCATATGAACCCTCGTTGTCATTGTAGACAACGATGTTCATCTTTTCCTAACATCAAAGGGACTTAAAGAGAACCTGTCAGTTTTTGCCCACCTGGCTGAGGACAGCACAAGCTAGTGTCAGGCATGCTGTTTCCAGTGCTGTGTCCCTTATTCTGTAAGATGCTGTAGTTTTCATGTATTTAATGCTAAAATCTGCAATTGTCAGCCAGAAGAGTCATTCGAAGAGTCCTACAGAGTGTCAGTTTTTTTCAAACCCAGCCAATCGGGGGCTAGCCCCGCCGACCTCAACTGACAAACCTATTACTTTGAATAGGTGGAAACATGTGAATAACTGTCAGTGGGCGGAGCTAGCCTTTCGTGGGTGGAGCTAACACCTGCTCATGAATAAGATTTGAGGGGTAAATGCTCTAAAACTGCTGCATCTTACAGAATAAGGGACACAGTGCTGGAAACAGCAGGTCTGACACTAGCTTGTGCTTTCATCAGCAAGGGGGGCATAATCTATGTGACAGGTTCCCTTTAAGTTTGTTTTGGATTAGTGGACCTTGTGTATTTTTTTTACCAATTATACGCAAAAACAAATGGCACCAGCGCTAACTCTTCTATATATCTCCCAACTCACTATAGCAATTTTCCAGAAAATAGAATAGCTCAACAATCAATATTGATTTAAGCAATGGTAAAACACCTGATCCAATAGTGGTTAATCCACAATGAGCTCTTCTATCCCAATCAACTCTGTATCTCACTCCTAAAGGTCATTTTAAAATACACATAAAAGTACCAAAAGATTACAAGAACAATTGCCACATACCTGAAAGCACATTCCATAAACTTCATCCGATAGTACGATTTCCGGAGCAATCCACTTCACTGACAAAGTAAGAAACGTTCTTGTTTGAATTAACCGAGCGCTCCGGCCGGCAGCACTTAGGTCTCCAACACGGAAAAACCAGCTGGCAGGCTAAGGTGACGTCACCTAGACTGCAGAGCCTTGTCCAAGACAAAAAGATGTAAGGTGTATTTTTTGTCTACTTGGGGTTATCAGTATTCCAATGGTCCCAGATGATCCCTTTCATCTGGGGGAAACACATTAGAACATTTTGGAATCTTGCTAATAGCTATTGATATACCTACAGTATATATTGTAACCCAGTATTGTTACCATTGCATGAGACTCTAGTGGACTATTCATTACTAGTGTGTCTCTATTTCCTACTGTATCATATAATTAGGGGGACGTATATCAGATTGCTATCTAATAGTGTTTTAGTATGTCAAGGGCCTTTCTTTACTTTTCAAATGAAAATTCAAATTTTTGATTTAATTTAAATCTTCTATGTGTGGACTAGGGACATACAAGAGTTAAAACAAGCCCAGGTTCCCGTCAGGGTTGCCTTTGTCAGGGCAGTTACTCTGATTTTGTGGTTATGCCGTCTTAGTCTTGTTAGGGGTTTTTCAAGGATGGAGTAGGCTGTCCCTATAGTTGTTTTATAAAGAATTATTAAAAGATATATTTTATAATCATTGACACCTTCATGGTTGTTTTATTCCTATTGTTAGAGTCTATCCCCGATAATATTTATTCATCATAAAAACTCGTATCATAATTAGGGTATTTTTTTTTTGTTGAAAATTTCATATTTTACCTCACAGTGAGCAATTCCATAGTTTTTTCCTCCTCTTGCTTTGGATAAACATTTATAATTTTTTTTATTATTATTTGTTTGAGGCAGGTTTCCTGAAACCAGAATGTTCAGCTACTAAACATTGCTTTGTGTCATAGTTTCATAGTTTGTAAGGCCGAAAAAAGACAAGACGTCCATCCAATTCAGCCTGTTGTGCTAAGGTGTTGATCCAGAAGAAGGCAAAAAAAACCCAATGAGGTAGTAGCCAATTGTCCTCATTTTAGGGAAAAATTCCTTCCCGACTCCAATCTGGCAATCGGAAAAATCCCTGGATCAACGACCCCTCTCCAGAATCCTAGACACTATAACTTGTTATATTATTATGCTCCAGAAATGCATCCAAACCCTTTTTGAACTCTGAGTGAATTCACCATAACAAGTTCCTCTGGCAGAGAATTCCACAGTTTCACTGCTCTAACAATAAAGAATCCCTTTCTATGTTTATGTTGAAACTTTCGTTCCTCAAGACGTAGAGGATGTCCCCTTGTTCTAGATACAGCCCTGGGTATAAATAAATCTTGGGAGAGATCTCTATATTGACCTTTGATGTATTTAAACATATTTATTATGTCCCCCCGAAGCCGTCTTTTCTCTAAACTAAAAAAAACCTAATTTTGCTAATCTTTCTGGGTACTGTAGTCCACCCAGTCCTTTTATTATTCTTGTTGCTCACCTTTGTACCTGTGCAAGCTCTACAATGTCTTTCCTGTGCACTGGTGCCCAAAACTGTACACAATATTCCATGTGTGGTCTAACCAGTGACTTGTATAATGGGAGAATAATGTTCTCATCATGTGCATCTATGCCCCTTTTAATGCACCCCATGATCCTATTTGCTTTGGCAGCTGCTGTCTGACATTGGCTGCTACAATTGTTTACTGTCCAGGATTCCCAAGTCCGTCTCCATGTCACTTTTACCCACCTTTTTTCCATTTAACATGTAATGGATTTTTCCTCCCCATGTGCATAACCTTGCATTTGTCTGTCTTAAACCTTATTTGCCATTTCTCTGCCCAGGCCTCCAACTTATCCAGATCCCTTTGTAATAACACATTATCCTCTATTGTGTTGATTACTTTACAGAGCTTAGTATCGTCTGCAAAGATCGATATTTTACTGTGCAATGCATGTGTAAGATCATTAATGAAAATGTTAAAGAGGATAGGGCCCAAGACTGAGCCCTGTGGTACCCCACTAGTAACAGGGATCCAGTCTGAGTATGCACCGTTAATTACCACCCTTTGTTTTCTATCTCTGAGATAGTTGCTTACCCACTTGCACACATTTTCCCCCAGTCCAAGCATTCTCATTTTACTTACCAACCTTTTATGTGCCACCATATCAAATGCTTTAGAAAAATCTAGATATATGACATCCAATGTCTCACCTCGATCCAGTCTAGCACTGACTTCCTCATAGAAGCTGATGAGATTATCTGTCACATCTGTAATTATGTATATTGTCTATTTAGCTGGTTGAATATCCTCTAAATGCATGGACATTCCTTCATATTTGCAAAGAGTGTGACTGTTCAACTTTGTAAAAGTTTTGCAGTGTTTGCTTATGTTTAGACCAAACTCCGTTTTAATTTTTAATACGTTGCTAAATTCACAAGAAGGTAACAAAATAAAATGACATTCAAAAAAACTATAGTTCATAATTTAATGATCAAATAAAATGGTCTTAATCTTCAAAGTTACATTTTCTGTGATTTCCTTGTGGACAGGAAGAAAAAAAAAAAAAGTTGGTATACCCTAAACATGGACCTAAATTTCAGATTGTAAACAACCTTGTTAGCTCATACCTAATAATCTAGGGTCTATTGCTCACTAATTAATTATGCCAATGTGGTGTTCATGAATGGAAAGTGTTACGTTTGCACAAATAAAAGGTGACTAACAGCGAGAATGACCTTGTTGTGCATTGCAGCCATGGTAAAGCTTTTATTGCTCCAGTGGTTTGGAAGGAGAAAAGTTTCTAGGGTGTATATCATGCAAATAAAAAAATACATTACACTTCTGAGCCTTTAGCAGCAGTATTTGCATCCAAATTTTTCCCATATTTTAAGTCAGACACATTAAAAGGTTACTCATTGCAGGTCTCACCACAGCAGATTTAGCAGGGCAATCCAAAAACTTTTAAATGGGATTCTGTACATACCTCGTTTTCAGTTTTAAATTGGTTGCATCATAGAGTTTCCTGGTTTTGCAAGACTGGGTTCTCGAACCCTCCATACATAGAAGTGGTCTCACAAAAGGGGCCACTTTTGGCCGGACAAAGCCCTTTGAAGCATAAAAATTTCATAGCCATCCATGTAATACATGAACAGGCTAGGTCTGCCAGTCCAGGGGCTGCTCTTACAAAACAGCTATCCTTTCTGACTTATAAAATGAGGCTCAAGTTGTCAAAATTGCTCAGAATGGACACCTTTAACAAAGTAGTCTTCTAAGGTTATATGCAAATACTGAAAATTTAGTCCACCCGAAATGAGATGTACATTTCTTATGCCCATTTGAGAGGGTTTCTTATTTTGAATGTGTTTTTTATCATGTGACATTTTGTAACACGTGAGTGGATGTTGCATACCTTTTTACCATATCCATATGTGCAGTTAATTAGGCTATGACTAAGGGTGCTCCTGAAACCTGCAAGCTACTCCTTTGTCAGTCTCATCCTGTTTTCATGGAATTATCTGAATACTAAATTTTTAGAACAAGCTGGATAATGTTGTCGTATTGAACTGTCATAGGGTTATATTGTTTACTTTCTGTATACAAACAATAAATGAAACCCTAGAAGTACAGGGTTTTCCACTTTTGTCTCATATGTACATAGAACACTAACCCAGGAAATCTGGATTTTTTTTGTGTGCAATTTTTTGAAGCAAGCAATGAATAAATGGTTTCCATCTTATTATACTTCAGGACCTACTTTAAAGATACATCTTTGGTGCCTTAAAATTGGCTTTGCAGCCTGAATTTCCTTCAATTGTGGCATTGTGTTCTTGTAAGAATGTGGCAATGATCATTCCAATGTAAAGTCTTACATATGGCGAGGTTTAGATTTATCTGGCATGTGAATGACCAATATGCAAGGAGGATCTTGTTTCAAGTATTGCAAATCAGTGGTACAGGCAGTTAAGTTCAAGAGTCAGCAACGTTCTTATCTGGTGTTACGGAAACTGTCCTGGTTCCATTTGTTTTCCAGTCTTTAAACAATATGTAATATTTGGTGCCAACTAGATAACATTCACCTTATTAGAGCTACCAATATATGGTGGCTGCACAAATACAATGCATTTCAAATTGGAATGTAAAAACTACAGAAAAAGAGTCCATGCAAAAATATTTAATTTTTACAAATATTACATAAACATTCTATATAAATAGAACATTAAAAAGACAATACTATTTCTCAGCAGGAGATTTGTTGTTTCAAAACTTAAGCCTGTTGATATTTGACCTATTATGCTGGCAATGGCTCAGTACCAGCAACACGACAAGCAACTGCGGTAATTAAAGCTGCCCCTTTCCCAGAGCCATCTTCAGAAAGACGGAAGGTAACTTCACATTCTGGAGCCAGCATCTTCACAGTCTTCTTAACCACTCCAGCAAAGCTATAGAGAGGTGTTAAAAAATAATATCTGAAATGAGTATCTGGAAGAAGAGTGGTGGGCTGATTTGACTAAATACTGACCAACATTAGACAATTTTGTCCACTGGAGTTGTGGCTTGTAGACATTAATTATATTTTGCTGTTTTTGAAAGTATCTAGTAATAAAGAGGAGGATTTCCCAATATTTTAAAATACTAATAGGAGCTTCCTTAAGTAGCCCTGGAAAACTGTATGGCACATGTTTCTAAAAACAAATGTTCCGTACATTATACATTGACATGGACAAAAAATAACGGCTATCTGTACAAGTTGTAGCAACTAAACTCCAAGTCTACAAGTCACAATGTCTAGATAGAGCGCTGACTCATTGTTCTCAGAGGACCACTAAATAATTTAAGTTCTACAGTCCAGCCAAGCTTCAAGCACAGCAATATAAATGTCAGTTTTACATTCCAGCTAAGGATTGAAGTGTAAGTAACCTATTTCAGAAAATGTTGGGTTACAGTCAGAACATTCCGGTATAAAGCTATATGACCAAGTCTGTTAAGTGCCAGTAGTCAACAGTGGTACACTCACTGGAACTAGAAAAAAGTAGAAGTTTGTTCTATTGCTAAGTGGCTGGATTATTATAAACTCATTATAACTACATATAATGGAGCAGGTTTGCAGGAAGAGAAGGGCTGTTTTTTAAGGTGGTTTGCCTCAGGTTGGGTGACCGTGTGTGTGTACTAGTGCTACTTGCTCTCTCTGTATTATGTGCTAATGGTGGAGAGTCAGTGCCACCGGCAGAATAGAGTGGAGGCAACAGCGCTGGAATAGAAACAATTTCCAGAGGGCCATACTCTCCCACATCATCATTAGTTCCTTGTCCCACCAGCCTCTTTATGCAAAGCGATAATATGTGGGAACCTGTGCTAAGCTAGTGCTCCATGTGCCCCTAATACTCTCTGGAGCTCTGGGAATGTTTAATTAGTAATAAAAAATATTTTTAATTATATTACAAAGTAGTGTTTTTGTTATAATTCTTTAGCTGAATGTTCTATGTTATGAATGATAAGACATGGTTTATGTATTTAGATTAATAGTTGAAAGTCCTACTTTGAAATGGTTTCAAATAATGTTTTTGTCTCAACTCGAGAAAGAGTAATAAGGCCATTTAGTCTAGAAACTGCCCTGTGGAAGAAGGTAGCACAACTGTAGGACAAGATTTGTTTCTAGTTTACTTGGAGCAGCAGATAAGTCTTTGCAAATAATGTAGGGGGCTGAAACTTTCCAGAGGCTGCAGTATCAGATATACAGTGGGTACGGAAAGTATTCAGACTCCATAAAATATTTCACTCTCCTTCATTGCAGCCATTTGGTAAGATCCAAAAAGTTCTTTTTTTTGCTCATTAATGTAGAATTTACACCCCATCTTGAAAGAAAAAAACAAATTTAGATATTTTTGCAAATGTATTAAACAAGAAAAACTGAAATATCACATGGTCAAAAGTATTCAGACCCTTTGCTGTGACACTCATATTTAACTCACATGCTGTCCATTTCCTTCTGATCCTCCTTGAGATGGTTCTATTCCTTAATTACAGTCCCGCTGCGTTTAATTAAACTGTTTGGACTTGATTAGGAAAGGCAAACACCTGTCTATATAAGACCTCACAGCTCACAGTGCATGTCAGAGCACATGAGAATCATGAGGTCTAAGGAATTGCCCAAGGAACACAGACAAAATTGTGGCAAGGCACATATCTGGCCAAGGTTACAAAATAATTTCTGCAGCACTCAAGGTTCCTAAGACCACATTGGCCTCCATAATCCTAAAATGGAAGACGTTTGGGATGACCACAACTCTTCCTCAACCTGGCCATCCAGCTAAACTAAGCAATTGTGGGATAAGAGCCTTGGTGGGAGAGGAAAAGAAGAACCCCAAGATCACTGTGGCAGAGCTTCAGAGATGCAGTAGGGAGATGGGAGAAAGTTCCACAAGTCAACTATCACTGCAGCCCTCCACCAGTCGGGGCTTTATGGCAGAGTGTGCCGACGAAAGCCTCTCCTCAGTGCAAGACATCTGAAAGCCGCATACAGTTTTAAAAAAAACAAAAAAAAAAACACATAAAGTACTCCAAGACTATAAGAAATAAGATTCTCTGGTCTGATGAGATGAAGATTGAACTTTTTGGTGTTAATTGTAAGCGGTATGTGTGGAGAAAACCATGCACTGCTCATCACACCTGCCCAATACAACCAAACCCGTGAAACATGGTGTGGCACATCAGCTATGGGGGTGTTTTTCAGCTGCAGGTACAGGACGACTGGTTGTAATTGAACGAAAGATGAATGCGGCCAAGTACAGAGATATCCTGCATGAAAACCTCTTCCAGAGTGCTCTGAACCTCAGACTGGGCTGAAGGTTCATGTTCCAACAAGACAATGAACCTAAGCACACAGCTCAAATAACAAAGCAGTGGCTTCAGAACAACTCTGTGCCCATTCTTGACTGGCCCAGCCAGAGCCCTGACCTAACCCAATGGAGCATCTCTGGAGAGACTTGAAACTGGCTGTCCACCAACATCCCCCATCCAACCTGAGGGAACTGGTGAGTATCTGCAAGGAAGAATAGCAGAGGATCCCCAAATCCAGGTGTGAAAAACTTGTTGCAAGAAGACTCATGGCTGTAATAGCTCAAAAGGGTGCTTCTACTTAATACTGAGCAAAGGGTCTGAATACTTCAGACCATGTGATATTTCAGTTTTTCTTGTTTAATAAATTTGCAAAAATATCAACAATTCTGGTTTTCTTCATTCAAGATGGGGTGCAGAGTGTATATTCAAGAGCAAAAAAGATTTTGGTTCTTACCAAATGGCTGCAATGAAAGAAAGTGAAAAATACGTCCCGTACCCACTGTATCTTTTTCCCCTTTCATATTTTTATTGTCTCCAATACAGGGGTTGCACCTATAAAGTTTGAAAGTTTTTTCGGTTTTAAAAAAAAATTTACAATAGCTAAAAATTTTATCCCAAAGAATTTACCCCCCCTCCAACAAGACCGGGTGAATGGCAAATGCATAGGGGACCCCATTTATAAAGGAAATTTTGGCACCGGGATTTGGGCCCAATTGGGGGGAAACATACTTTTTACCCTTTTAACTAGCTATTAGTTTGGGTTTCTAAAACCCCTTTGTCAGTCTAAAAAAAAAGTGTGGTGACAACTTGGGGAAAGGGGGTTTTGTAGCAATGGCAAACACGGTCACCAAATTTTTTCCATGCCACGTTAGTAAAGGTCTAACTTTAAAAACTTCAATTTAAGTTGATTTAATTTTCTGCCACTTTTCTAAACCCACGGGAAAAATGGGGCATTTTTTTGGGCCCCTGGGCTTAGCTTTACACTGTCTAAGTATTACACAAAATTAAAAAAATTTGCCTAAATTAAAAATCCTGCTTATCGGGACCCCAGGATTTAAAAAATAAGCTTTTAAAATTGGGCTCCCTTTTTAAAAAATATAAAATATTTTTAGAACGGGAAAAATATAAAGAAAGTTTTGGAAATGCCCTAGTGGCCATTTTTTTAATTTTTTTTAAAAAATCGGGTCAAGATTTTTTTTTTTGGGGGAAGGGTTTTGGTGGGAAAAAAAAAAAAAAAGGTTTAGAAAATATAATAAAAACATATTTTAAATGCATTTTTTTCTGTTTAAAGTTTCCCTTTAGGGCCGGGTTTCCCAAAATATTAAGGGAACATTTTCACCCTTACTGGGGATCAGTTTTTGTATAAATTTCCCACCCAACTCCTACAGTAATTGCGAGATGCTGAAGGCCCCGGTTTTCTCTGATCTTCTCCACAATAGCAGCAATACCAGAAGCACACAGTTGAGCTGCTCTTCTTAAAAACTGAAAATACAAATTTCCCTTTTACAACCCACTTTTCATCACTGTGTTCTTCAACCCAACCCCATCGAATGGCGCGGACCGCACAACCAAAGGGGAAATCACTGAGGGGGGAAACAGAAGCCTTTTAAATTGGCTAAAAAAACTGTATCCCCCCCGAAACAAATTTTGCAGAAAATCAACAATCTAAAGCATAAACAAAATTTCAAACCTTTAAACAAATCAAAAAAGTTAAAAATTGCCATGATAAAAATATAATTTCTAATGTTCATTTAGGAATTTAACCCTTTTAAATGGGGAAAAAAAAAACATACACAGACACAAAGAAAAACTAGGGTTTGCTGGATTTTTAGTAAAATAAATATCCAATGCGAAAGAAAAAAATTTTGCCTTTCCTTTTTTTTTCGCAACTAAAAAATTTTTCTAAAATTCCCCCCCAATGTTTTTGTAAAAATTTTACTGAAGGATTAATAACGTTGTACATAGCTGGTGATGTCAGCAAATATATTTATAAATTTATAGGACTACTAAGAACCTTAATTTATAAATAACTGGTTATATAGTATCACCAGACATTCAGTTTTTATTATTATATAATAAAAGGGAAATTTTTCGACAAAATAGGATGTAACCACCCTTTTCCCTTTTTTTTTTTTGGGTTCTAAATGTTCTCACACTGCCGCTTCCATTTCAAAACATCTTCACTCCCTTTCAGAGTAGGTTAGGAGAATAAAGGTGTGTTTTTTAGGGCAAAAACACTACATTCTATTCATTTGCCCATAGAAAAAAAATTTTATTATTAAATATAAAAAGATCCCTTAGGGGAAAATTAAGGAAAAGCCTAGCTTTAAAAAATAAAAAAATTTAAAATTAAAAATTAGAAAAAAAAAGGATCACAAAAATCTAATCGAAACTAAATTAACACACACCATGTAAGAAGTGACGTACCTTTCAATGCTGGATAAGAACTTTGTCGGGAAGAGACCAGTTGTATTCAGTTGGTCAGAGATTTTTCCACCAAATAAAATTTTTTCTTGGGTGAGTTTTATTAGAACCTTGCGCACAATCTCTCCCAAGTACATCCCACGGGACCCATTTCTCATCCCTTTAAAAGGAGGTTCGTGGACATGGTTACTTTTCTATCTAAATTACTGAATACTTAAATTTTAAGAAAATTCTCTCAAAACTATTTTAAACCCGCATATTGACTTATAAAAATACAACATGGGTAAACACAGATCATTGCATTTGGTGCAAGTTAAAACGTTCAAGAAAATTAAAAGCAAAAACGTCCACCCCTTGTCCCCCCCCCGAAACACACCCTAAAGATTTTTGGGACATTAAAACTAACCCCCAAAATAAATTTCAAAAAGTTTTTGGGCCAGAAAAAAGGGGCTCATCGACACAGGTGTCAATCTTGCATATTTTTTTCACGTGCAATTGAAGAGTTTGATACTATAGGATTCTGAAAATACTAAAAAAAGAATTTATTATAAACCTTTGTTTTCCAGGATTTATAGAATGGTTGTCAACATCTTGATCAAATGAAGTAGTGATATCATTTAGGCATCCATTGTCTCCAAATGCTCCCCCCACTTCCCTATTTAAAAAACATTTGTCCCCCATCTCCAACCAGCAACTCCACATTTTTTTCATTTTTCCCCCATAAAAAAGCATTATTTCCCAGTACCCCGAAAAAAAAGGCAATTAGCTTAGACTTTTTTTTCACTTTTTTTTATTTTTTAAAAGGGAAATTTAAAAAACTTAAAACCCCCAAAGATTTAAGGAACAAAGATTTTGGCAGTCGGGTTTTTCACCCCCCCTTTAACCTGTTTGGAAAAAAATAGACTTAATCCCTTTCTTAACTCAACTAAAAATGAAAGCGGGGAAAAATTTCAGCAATTTTCTCTAAGAGAATTTGCCACACTACTGATATATGACATGTAAAGATGACAAACTGCTGGGAGCTAAAAAGGTTATAAATTTAAAAAGAATCTTTGCGGGATGAGATAGAGAAGGGCCCGAAATTTATAAAACCCCAAGACTGCCCCAGTGTGCTGGAAGCTAAAAACCCCTTTAAAAAGCGTCCCGAGGCTTTTTGGGGGTAGGATCCCCATCCTAGAATTTTCCCGACGGGACTAAGCAGGAAGGCCAGAGCTATCGAAGTCTGGGAGCTGGCTTAAGGAACTCTTCAGACTTGGGAGATTTTAAAAAAACTCAAAACCCTTTTGAGGGAAAACTTCTGAACACTAGGTGGGGGTGACTGGGAAATTCAATTCCCTTTGAGGGAAACCATAACTTAATTGAAAAGGGCCAAATGGGGAGGCTTTTGCCCTGTAAGGTAAACTGTTGGGGCAACATCGGGGTTTTGAGTCTTTAAAAGTGGATAGATGGGGGACAAGGAAAGGGCATGTAGGCTTTCCCTGAAGGGTTTTAAATGGGCCCTTTAAGTTTTCTGAAACAAGGGGGCCCCGGAGAAAACCAAGACCGAGTCAGTACAAAAGCTCTAATTTTGCCAAACCCTTTTGAAAACAAAGTTTTAATGGATACTGTTCTTAAAATGTGCTACTGTGATGCTGCTGTTTTCAGTTATTGGTGGAAGTTGAGTGGTTCTTTAAAAAGTAGCACCACTTTAAAAATAAGGACTTTGACTAAGACAGTGTGTCCACTTGATGGTTTGGGCCATTTTCTTGCTGTGCAGAGAGGTAAGGAAGATGCACTTTTAGAAGCCTGAGACATGTCTTGGATGGCAGTAACATCTACTAAAGGTAATGGTCTCAT
Source organism: Phyllomedusa bahiana (assembly GCA_025379985.1). NCBI lineage: Eukaryota > Metazoa > Chordata > Amphibia > Anura > Hylidae > Phyllomedusa > Phyllomedusa bahiana. The sequence continues at coordinate 57,277 of JAODAL010018257.1, forward strand.
GGTTACAAAGACCTACTTGCAGAGGGCAAATCCCTGTCAAAGGCTGTTACTCCATGAGAAACATCTAGATGGAGTAAGCCTCATCAGGGGTTAACGTCTAGGAAACCACAATGGTGCTGTAGAATGTAGAAAACATGAGCAGCCACCTTGGGCAAACCTGACTGAAAACAGTCTGTAGCTATAATAAATTTGGATAAAAACACTTTAGCGAAGTTTGTTTTTTTATACTAGAATTTCATACAATCTTAAGGGGAGACTTCCATCAGAAAGAAATATTTGTTAATACCAATATTCCTGCAAAAAAAAAAAAAATTCAGGGAGAGCAATATACACAGGGGAACTACTAAAAATTATATTAAAAAAACACAACCACTCAATTAACAAAAACCCATAATAGTCACATCTCGCTTGTCATATGTGAAAAGAAAAATTTTGATGGTAGTGTCCCTTTAAACAGAAGTATGTTGAAGTAAAATGCTCAAGATTAAATGTCTGCCACTTTTGCACCATTTTCTGGCTTAAAACCTAATTACCATGTCATTGAAAGTGGTACCTCCCACTAAAGTCTGCTCATTTTTCCCCCACCTTTTACAAGTAGTAAGAAGAGTAAAAAGTCTCAAGATATAGAGCACATATAGCGTGTTATTTTAAAAAAAAGTTATGTGAAAAAAAATGGCAGCAATAGTGTACCGATTTCCCACTGTGCAGTACTTCAGACGATTTCTACACATAGTTTGTGAAATTTTATAGAACGTTGTTGTCAATAAGTGACTTAAAGGGGTTTTCTGGGACTTTTTGTTATAGAGCTCACAACTTAATTATATTGAACTTTGTCATTGATACTCATTAAAATTATTTACCTGTTCTTCTCTGCAAAATCAGTCAGAGAGCCCTTAACTCCCCTCTTTCCTACATACCATGTGACGTCCATTGATCACATGGTTTTGCTTCTGAGCCTATGCACGTTTTGTCATCACTCAGTGGGTATACTTTGAAGCCAGGCTCAGCTCAGAAACACTCCCCTGTAGTGGGTGTGACCTGAGCAGAGAATTATATGGCTGCCTCTAGTGACTCAGTCACTATGTAAACATTAGTGCTGACAAATGTAATCATTCAGTACAGAGCTGGAGGGGAAGGGTGTTATACACATACAGTGAAAACTATTTGTCCATAGTGACTAATCACTGCTAGCGTCTAGCTGCCTTCATTATTGTGTACTGTCTTTACCACTTCTGATAGGAGGAAATGGTCAGAAGACTTGCATTGTTTGATTGGCTGAATGTGCATTAGAACCTCTGAGATTATCCAGCAGCTGTCAGAAAAAAAGTCTGCCTACAGCTCTTTATATAGTGGTGGTGCCAGGGTAAAGCATCATGAGATGCTGCCCTGACATCACTGTGTGCAGAGAGGATGTCACATCCTCTACAGTAGGCACACAGCTTTCCCATGATCAAAAACTGATTGCTATGTGGGATATGATGTCACCCACCTTTATCGGATGCTAGATAGGCTTTTCAGTGTACATGAAAGCTGGGTGATGCCACATTCCTTACAGCAATCATTTACAATGATGGGATAGCTGTGTACCTGCTGTGGTGGATGTACAGCACATATATAGAAATATATAAACCAATTATATACATTTGTACATGTATTACACAAGTCATGGGATGAGAAAATAATGATTTTTTTTGTACAAACGGATTGGTACACAGTCTGCTGCAGGAAACCAGGGAGTGAAGCAAAGCAGAAATGCAGGAAACAGGAGGTGTATATGACGGAGAATGATAATGAACAGTGCTAGAAGGATTAGGGGGTGGGTGCAGAGAAGTCCTAGATTGTAAATGCAAGGGATTCTGGGACTTGTAGGAAATAGCTGCAGGAGAACTACTGACACTCCCACAATCAAGAAGTTTCACTGATCTTATGATTGATGAATAAATAGGCAAAAGACAAGAAAAAAAACATGTGAAAGGTAGTGGAATAGCTTTACTTTTCAATATAAATGCTGTTTGTAGTGTTCTATGAAATCATTAAACTTCCGTATTACCCCTTTAAGTGCCATGCGTGACTTTCAGGAGCCCATGTATGCTGACAGCTGCTGATACTTTGATCTTCTTGCAGCAAAAATATCTAGAATTGGGTATTTGGGTATTAGAATAATCACAAGAGCGCATCTTTAGTGTTTTAAGTATTTAGTGTGCCTCCAATTTTTAGCAGTGTCTTACAAGCTAAAAAGGTTTGGAACCTGTGGCATCGTATCATGGATGAAAATAGACAAAGTACAGAACATCTTACCTACTATTAGGCCTACTTCGCAGGCTGGATCATCATATCCACAGGACATCATTGTTCCCACAGTATCATTCACAAGTGCTATAACATAGAAGTCAGCATTCTGCATAACATATCAGTATTAGTCAATGGAGACGAAAAAGAACATCAGACAGAATTCATACATTGAAATGCAAATACCTGTTTTCTGATTGCAGCTTCTCGGAGTAGCCTGACCACATCCTCCCCCACGCATCCTGAAGCGCTGAACCCTTTGTCCAGGAAATCAGTATGCCCTATAAGTGAGAAAGATAATTGTAGTATACTGTAGGATCGTGGAACACCCTCACTGTCTTTACCCAAGGAATTACAATCTCATGTACAATTAATGATTACAAACTGACATGCTGCATTCTGCTGTTTGGCCACAAGATGTCGCTGTTTTGAGAGACTAACCTGTGTGTAATGTATGGGAAGACATGTGACTGGAAGGAGGGGCTGAGTATCATTTCCCCAGGATCCTCAACTGCTGTGAAGTGCAGCTGTGTTTGTTGGTGACTGAATTCTGAGAGAGGAGAGATTTGCTTGCCGAGTCATTGCGGTTGGAGAAGAGGACACCGATACATAATGGATGTTGTGACAAATCCAGTTGTGGAGAGGAGTGACCGCCATCTTTGTTACCAAACTCTGACAGAGGGGCCCCTCATCCAGGAACTGTGACCTGTTTCTAGCCCTAAGTATACCCGGGTCAGTAAGCGTGCAAGCCAGCCTATTTGGGACGGTCACCAGGCCTGTCGTTAGATTAGTTAGGACCACTTTCTGTCAGACCACAAGCAAAAATCCAGGAACGGTTCCTGAGTGGGACATTGAAGTAAGCCTTACATCGTGCTGTCTGCTCTGCTGCACACTCGGTCGATATACTTATATTGCTATTTGTGTTCTGAGAATAGTGGGTATAGTTCGCAAGATGTTGTACTACACTGTGAGCGCGCCCTCAAAATGCACCCCCACACAATTGTTCTTGTTTCTTAGGGTATTAACAGTTAAATAGCAGCAAGCCTTTCTGAGTTTGCTGGCAGGTAAAGTTATTGTGTGTCTAGACAACATAGTTACGGCACGCCGTGTAGCACATCTTGTATACCATGTGACATCCATTGATCACATGGTGTTGCTTCTGAGCCAATTGATGTTTGTTCATCACTCATAAGGTCTGCGGTGAAGCCAGGCTCAGCTCAGAAACACTCCCGTGTAGTGGGTGTGACCTGACCAGATAAAGATCTGGCTGCCCTTGTGACTCATCAGTCACTATGTAAACAGAAGTGCTGACAGGAATGTAATCATTCAGTACAGAGCTCGAGGGGGAGTACAGTAAAAACTATTTGCCCATAGTGACTCTTCACTGCTAGCGTCTAGCTGCCTTGCATCGTGTAGCACAGTGGTCTTGGCTCACACTTGTGCGTGTAATTTTGGGGTTTCTGTGTACACATTCATATAATTCAATAAAGTAGAAGTTTGGTTTAACTGGTGTTGGAGTCGCTCTCCTCATTCCTGAGTTCGTTGTATTCTGGTGAGCTCACCATGGTACACGACATACAAAACTAGTGTATGTGGTTTAGGAACACAGGCTTCATATTAAAAACATAGCCACTTACCTGATCTAGACTGTTCTGCTTACAGGGAAAGGAGAATGTAAAACCCAAGGGCAATCTTTTCCCCTGTAGATTATTTTCTTTTTGAAATTCTGTAATGCAATCCACAATGTGGCCAAATAGCTGAGAAAAGAATTAAATGTAACCAATTAACGCAGTTATAAAGAACACTTCTCAGGAACATTAAATGTATAGTCCCTTGAACTTCACTTATTCATTCCCATTGCAAGTTTGCTTACTATGGAGTTGCAAATGCTTAACCCAAATTTCTATAGGCAAATTATTAAGGCATATATCAAGTGGCATGACATTCACGCGTATTGCAAAAATGGCTTCCTTAGGAGTAACTTTTGCGATACACGTGGGATTACATATTCCCGCCCTGTAAAGGTCTTTGTGTACTGTGTTACATTTTACATATACCCCCATAGCAAAATGGAAACATCTATTCACATCCTCTTATCTTAAGAAGTTGATATTCCCAAATAAAGTTATTGATTTTGACAAGTAAGAATGTTAAGCAAGTCAGAAAAACATCAGCACATACCTCTTCTCCAGTTCCTTGGATTATTTCTGTGGACAAGGCGAAAGTCTTGCTTATCATTTGAACTCCACCCTCATTTCTTCTGCCCACATGGGTATATAAAACACGAAAATTGGTTCCTCCCAAATCAAGAGCTAGAAATTCTCCTCGTTCTTCAAAAGATGAAAACTAGTCAGTTGTAAATTTTGCAACAATATTTCTGTATAGAGGTATTGGAAATTTCTTTTAGCATCGACCTGTTCCATTTGGTGTAGCACGCACAAACGTAGGAAGCATTTTCACAGTAGCTTGAGGTTGTGTGATTTTGTTCAGACCAATTTCCATTTCGTTTCGCATACGTTGTTGTATCTCTTTTAGTTTTACCTGGGTCATCATAAGAGGTTCTAGGATTTTATCAATCAATTGCCTTTGGTGAGCTAGACGTTGCGCTACAGCTGTTACTATGGCTGTGCCTTTCCCACTTCCATCCTCAGACACTATAAACTTAATTTGGCAATCTGGAGCTAACTCTTTCAGAGTCTGTTTAAGATGTTCACCAAACCTAAAACACAGTAAAAAGAAAATTCTTACTGTAAATAAATCAACATCTGAATGTTTTGTTTAAAACGTACTGATCAAGAATGAGCTCTCACTTCCAGAGTTAGGCTTTTTTGGTAAAATCCAGAATGAGGACATACCATGCTTGCAACCTATACAATGACTCAGCAGGGTCCTTATAAAAAATTAAATGTATAGAAATATTATAGTAGGATGCTGCTAATAAGAATGAGATGAGATGCCACAATCTACAGTACAATTCACATAGACCTATTGGAGAAAAAAAATCTACATCAAATGTGAACTTGTATTGGGAAAACATTGCAGATTTCACCTTTTTTCAGTGGGAAAAGACCCACAAATCTGCAGTAAAACATACATGCACAATCTAAATAAAAAATATCCACTACATCTGACCTTCTCCTAAAATGCTGAGCTCTATAGCATATCTAAAGGACTCCATATACTGTTCATGTATGGGAGTCCCTTGGTTGTCAGTGTCTGCATGTGGTAATAATCCAAAATTATTAAATATCTTGTAACCTTTAATCATTTTTTGGTCCACAGTGGCTCTAAATCTAGTCATTTTGGTCAACTCCAGCTGATGGAAAAGTTTGGAGTTGTGCCCATTACCATCATTACATTTACTCCGATTACGTACCATATTTCCAATATGAAAAACAGATTACGCAAGTCAACTTTTAGTGTTACCCATTTAAAAAAAACAACAATTTATACATAGAGCAAATTGTGCCCTACACTATCATATGATAGTGAGACTTCTAAAACTTTGTACCAAATTGTTTTGATTCGACTTGTGGCACTCAATAAAAGGCTCCATATGAAACTATTACAGCCGTCAAAATGCTGCTTAGTAGCAAAGACCTAATAGTTAATTGCGCCACAATTGTGGACAGAAGTTTCAGCATCTTACCTCGGGTTTGTTTTATAAACTGAACCATCCACTCCCACTGTGATACGTCCCTCTGGGTCATGATGATTACACTTAATGCGATTGGCCACTGCAGCAAGTCCAGCAGCACACAACTTTGCGGCTCTTGTGGAGACAGCGCTGCACACACTTTTCACTTGTGCACAGTCTTTGTCAGTTGGATTTAATCCCAATGAAGTCAAGAGAGTTTTAGCCTTTACTAGGCCAGAGGGGTCACTGTAGAAAATATAAAAATGTTTCTAAATCAAAGAATCATAAAATGCAATAAATCTTTTGAAATCCTCAGTATTGTAGTAATGCCAGCAAAGATTTATTTGAACTTTTGGGATGAAAATGGAGGACGACAAAGTGATTGCAACCTAATAAAAATCTCTGAAAACACTTACTTTTCAATTTCTGACACATCTTTGGTTTGTATTACTTCTTTGGCAAGAAGTTGAGATGTTGTAGTACCACCAAACAATAGACCTTTATTGGCCAGTTTAATAAGTATCTGACGAACAATTTCTCCCATGTACATTCCACTGATCATCTTATCAAACCTACATAAGAACAAGGAAAATAAAAGCATGGTATGTATTATCACACCATAAAAGTTTTGGTTTTAAAGGAAATAAAACGTAAGCAACTTTCTAGTATACATTGGACCACATTTATCAAGCCTGCCTGCAGCAGCCAGAGCTCAGCTTCCATTTTTCCAGAACAGTTTAAGAAATGAAAGCTAAGCTCTGATTGTTTGCTATGGTCTTACTGTTAGACACTTTTTAGAGAAAAAAAAATGAGGCCACTTAGGTTTCAGTTCCAGTGATTGAAATCTATTTGTTGATAGCGAATGGAAACATTCTGAAAACCACTTGCAATTATGTTCTGCTCACACAACTGGGGGTATTAAACCAACAAAAAAAAAAAAACACAATCTAAAAATATATTTTAGCTATATGAAAATTTAAAAAGACATGATTGGAGGATAAAATACGTCATTAGGAGCAGGCAGCAGTAAACCATAGTATAAAAGTAATAACCAATTGTAATTGGCACTACTGCATAATGGTCACACAATCTCAAATTATGATCACTATATGTTTAAAAAAATACATAAATACATGAGACATCAGGGGTGATGAAGCTTGGGTGAAATGCTCTTGAGGTCTGAGTCTACTTTACTGGTCGGTACTAATGGTTGTCCTTTTCCATGCTTATATGTTCTTTATACTTTATTCTTATTCTGCTTTAATATCTGTGATTTTAATTTTGAGCTTTTAATTTTTTATTTTGTATGACTATTATTCAGTATTATGGCCTGGTTGACATCTGCATTGGGTCATCTGTTGTCAGAGGCGTAACTTGAAGCTCTTGGGCCCCAATGCAAAAAGTTAAATCGGGCCCCACAACTATTATTTGCTAATTATAATACTGGTGTCTTCCTATGTGCCAGGAGGGCTTTTAGGCCCCGTCAGGCTGCAGGGCCCAGTAGCAACTGCTACTTCTGCACCCCCTATAGCTACAGCCCTGTCCATTGTGAATGAAAGCAACGGTCACCCTTCTGAAAACAAAAATGAACTCATGCTAACTGCAGGTAAAGTATCCGTTTATTTTATGGTGCCTTTAAACAGATCAATAAAAAAAACTAAACTTTTATATAAAGTTTGCATTTGTTTGGATCCATTAAAATTGATCTGTTTCTGTTTTAACCTTATAAAAGGATGAAATTCCTCTGTACATGCATGGAACAAACAGGTACATCAAATGGATGTAAACGGATGGCTATCTGTTCACTTTTGACTGTCAAAAAAAAAAAAAAAAAAAAAACCCACAGGAGTACTTTCCGTTACATTTTCAGTACAAAAACAGAAGTCTGACGGACCAAAGCCAGACTGATGCAAACGGACAGCTTAAAAACGTCATAGAAATGAATGGGCATACTTTTCTTTCCATTTTTCTGTCTCCCAAACAGAGCAGAATGAAAAGCACAATGCTGATAAACCAGGCTTAGCACCTACAATTGGTTATTACCTTAAAACTATGCTACTGCTTGATTATGACGGTGTATTTGATCCTTCAATCATTTCTTTTTGCATTTCACCATTTCTAAAATGTTAGATTTTTACATGTGATCTTTTTCAGTTTAGTCTACAGTGGCTACATTATTCTTAGCACTCCTTGCATATGTTGGTGTTTACACAACTGGGCGTTGGCTTTAAGAGAGAACTAATTCTCTGTCAAACCATGCAGCACCGCAAGCATAGAAAGATTAAAAGGGTTTTATCATTAGAAAGATTAGCTTTCAACATGTAGAGTTGGGACAGGTAATTGAAGACTTTCTAAATACATTGGCATTTTGATTCTACCTTGTTCATGACATAAGAGATTGTATCTGCTCTGTGTGCACACAATTTCCTGTGGTTACAGTTACAGCCATAATCTACCTTTTTGATTAGACCGAGCAGGGCATTATGTCACCATTGATGGAGAAGAGTCTCTCTCTAACAAGATTAGCTTTTGTTTACATAAAAACTATTGTGTTCACTCCTCAGAGCACTTGTAACTTTGTTCACTGAATATTAATTTTCCTGCACTTATGCCTTTGTAATGGCTCAGCCTGTAATGGCAGAGCTAACATGCTAATCACTGCTATAGACCCACCTACAGCCTGACGATACAGAGTGAATGAGAAGCTACCTGTGAAAAACAGTATGGTGAGTAAACCTCTTTAATCCAATAGGGAAATAAAAAAAAAAAAAAAGTTGTCATTTACAGAAAGCAAGCAGAGATATGAGAACCTGCAGCAATGAAATGTAGTGAACACTAAAAAGCTGCATAATTTTTTATTTTTTTTTAAACCCATTTATATGTACTAGTTCCACTTTTAATTAGCTATGGAGTTTTTTTTGGACTGCTGAGAACATGTAAAGGCCATTAAAGAAAATTATACTTCGTGAAGACCAGAGACAGGATTGTAATAAATGACTGTTATAATCTCTCAGTGTTTCACTAAATTAGCTCCCTACACACCTTGGTTATTCACACGCCTTTGTAGAGTTAAAATGAGTTATTAGAGAGGATGATTTTTGAAGAATGAGCCTTTTTTTTCTCTTTCACATTCTTGCTAAAAGCATTCCTTACAGGAGATGGGAAACCTTGCTCTAAATCATTAAAGGAATGGCTCTGTCCAATGCTTTGTTTCTCTGTCTGACCACTTGCATAATTACATTTTCTTTGAGGTTAATACAGAGATGTTCCATATTAGTAAAGTCTGCAGACAGCAAAGTTCTACACTACTTAGATCATTTTGGTTCAGTTAATTGGAGATCAACATCATATAGGAAAAGTATAAAATATAAGCTAGGAGTATAATTAGCTCTTAGATGTTCAAAGACCATCTTGCGTATTATGTTCCACATTTGAAGATCCAAGTTTTGCAATTTTGTACGCCCATTGCAGTAAATGGAAGACATTTATATGGATGAACTGACTGGAATTCTAAAAACAGACAATGAGAATACTCAGTTTAGATAGTTGGAATGTGTTTTTAGGAATGCCACATGCGCCCACTTAACATCTGTCTAAGATGTCTTAGGCTAAGTCCACACAGGAGAGAAATGCTGCAGATTTTACCTGTGTATTTGTCAAGGTAAAGTCTATATTGAATTAGAAACTTAAAGGGGTTTTTCCACCTTTAATCAGAAATCACTAGTTAATCACTTTCATAAATGCATGTAATTAAAAAAAAATGCACTGTAGTACAATAGCTTACAACGTGTTGTCAGGGGCTCCAACCAGATCTAAGGCTTCTGCCTGTCTGGCCGCGCTTGCGTGGTTTAACCTTCTCCCTCTGAATGTGTGCGCTCCTGTACCAGGCATCAGACATACGCTGTATCTCCCTTCCCGGCCAGGACTTTCATCTGTCGGCCTCCTCCCTCCCCCCTGCATTCAGTAATGTCAGGAAGGCTGCTTTTAATGTATCTGTCTGGCTCCTCTTGCCCTCCTCCCTGCATCAGTCAGTGTCAGACTCAGACAGCAGCAGCTATTTTCTCCTGGTTGGTTTCACCCAAAATTCACTGACAGCAAGCAGAGGTCTTTACTCAAAGCTGAGGTGACATTTGGTGGCAACCTCTGCACCCATGGGAGTTATCAGCCTAATTTCACTAACATAAGTAGAGGTCTTTACTCAACTCCAAGGACTAATGGCAGATTTAATTAAAAGATCTCTGCTTGCTGTCCGTGAAATTTTGGTGAAAACAACTAGGACAGAATAGCTGCTTGCTGTCAGTGAAACGGGTGATAACTCCCATGCATGCAGAAGTTGCAGCCATATGTCACCTCAGCTTTGAGTAAAGACCTCTGCTTGCTGTCAATGAAACTTGGGTGAAAACAACCGGGCAGAAGTAATGGCAGCCTAAAGTCACGTCAGGTTTGGGAAAAGACCCTGCTTGCGGTTACTGAAACTTGGGTGAAAAAGCTGACATTTGTCCTTGGAGTCATCACCCAAGTTTCACTGACAGCAAGCAAGTATTACTTCCCCCCCCAGTTTTCACTCACCTGACACGTACAGCAAGAAGAGATGTTTACTTAAAGCTGACATTTTTCATTGGAGTTAAGTAAAGACCTCTGCTTGCTGTCAGTGACATGTGAGTGAAAACAACTAGGGGAGAAGTAATGTCAGCCAAGTGTCATGTCAGCTTTGAGAAAAGACCCTGCTCACTGTATGACAAAATTGGGCTGGTAGTGTAGTGGTAGGGGATTGGTTTTAGAATGAAGGGGTTTGGAGTGCTACTCCGTGGCTGTGGATATATCACACCACCCACCCCCCCCAAAAAAAAAAAAAAAGAAAAATTCTACACATATGTAGAGAGATCTAAAAATGTGTCAATCTCTATAATGATATATATACACATACATAGCTCCCCTATATCATGTCTCATTCCCTAGAGTATATGCATTGTATCGCATATGTTGGAAGTGCTTGGTGCGACTATTGTGAGGATGGGACACTATACAATAGAGCTTTGTGTGTGTGTAAATATATATACACACACACACACATATAGAATTATAGATGTCTACACATATATTTTCATATCTTTACATATGTGTACAATTTATAAAAGAAAATAAACAAGTTACTAATGGGACTTGAACTCCTGACCCCTATCTTGCAAAAGCTGAACAGCTAAGCACTACGTTACACACATCTTGTATGTGCACCGAGTGGTGAATCCTTATGCTATGCACTACAGAGGAGTTCATGATGCAGAGGCTGAAGAATGGGTATTCAGCCTCGGGAACGAGCAGGTAATGACATCACAGGGAGGCAGGGCTTGCATGAGATCTGAGCAACAGTTCGCCCACTTTTCAAAACAGCAGCAGAAGGAAGGGACCTGTGAGGAGGTAAAATGAACTCTTGGCAGAACCCCTTTAAGCATGTTAATGAGATTTTACAAATCTTATAGACTTGTTGCAGTATTCATAAGTAAAAAAAAAAAATATTCAAAACAGTTGACAATGTGAAAAAAGACATCCAGTGCAGTTTAAAAACGTTGCAGATTTTATCATGGATTTCTTTCCTTTATATGTAAACAGGAGTGAAATCTGTAAAATCACCAGGAAAATCTGCGGGTTACTTTTGCTGCAGATTATCAAAATTTGTATCACAAATACTTCGCCATGTGTGGATTTACCAGTTGAAGTAAGCAATTCTTGCTGGATTAATGACACTTGAACCTCCAGAGGAAAAGGATTCGGCAAGTCCAAACACCAACTAAACATTGATTGCATTGTCATCTAATAAATTATTTGTGAATTGTGAATGTACTCAATATGAAATAAGAAACTGACCCTGGTAGAAAATGAAATGGGGTTCTGCTTGATGTTTGGGGAATGGTTGTAATAAGGACTCATTGTGTCAGAATCTGGGCCCACCTATGTTGTCTGGTGTTATAAACCTAGCAACAAGGTATTGATAGATCTTCAAGTAAAAGTATCTTCATAGATCTGAAAAGTGGTCAGGGTAACTGTCCCAGCACTTCTAATGAAACTGATATAGCCATGGAAAAAAGAAATTTTAAAAAAATCTGGTCCTTAGAAGACCTTTAATTAGTTAAATTCAGCCTCAGATAAACAACACATGAAGAATAACACCATGTCATTATTTAATAAAAACTATGCCAAAATGTAGAAACTGTGTGTAAAAAACATTGAGTACACTCTTACTTGTTCAACAGAAAGAAAGAGTAGGAATACATGGTGTGGTCAATTGTCCCACCTCTATTGCGTCCACCAATGGCCACATCTTGTATCTGCCGATGGCTGCACATGGGGGGTGGAAATATTGGCTGCATCGTGAATTCCTACGCTAATAGGGTAAGTAGCAGCCAGGTGAGGCTAATCAAATGGCCATGATTAGTGGATCAACAGCAAGTGTGACAAACTCTATAAAAACAGAAGCTTTGGCAAGTAGCTGGTCTGGAGCAAGTTTGAGTTAACGAAAAGCCAAGATGGAAAGACAACAGCAATGAACTTAGAGAAACAATTGTTGCTGCTTGTCAATCTGGAAAGCATTTTCCAAGCAATCCTACTTGGAGAAAGATTATTTACAAGTAAAAAAAAAGTTCAAAAACAGTTAACAACCTTCCCAGGAGTGGATCCCATTAAAATTCCCCCAAAGTCAGATCGTGCAATGCTTGGATTAATTGCAAGAAGTAAAAGATCTAAATGTCAGAACATGCTAACTGAGACTTGTAGAATCTATGTTAGAATTTATGCATTTAAGCATGGCTTGTTTGAGGGGTTGCCAGAAGAAAGCCTCTTCCTTCTAAAAAGAGCATGCCAAAATGACTTAAGTTTACAAAGTAGAATCTGAACAAACCGCAGGATTCCTGGAATTATGTCCTCTGGACAGATCAGACCAAAGTGGAGATTTTAGGCCATAATGCAGAGCACCACACAGTGAAAACCAAAAACACAGCATATGTGCACAAACATTTCTTATCCACTCTCAAGCATGTGGTGGAGGGGTAGTGATTAAGGACCTGTGTACCAGCTAGTCATTTAGTTGACCATGTATTCTAGAGTCAAACAACTAAAGCTTGGCCGAAACTGGATCATGTAACAGAATATTTAGCCCAAGCAAACCAGCAAATCTTCAACAGAATGTATGTTAAAGAAAAAGATCAGGGTGTTTCAGTAGCATATGCCCAAATGAACTGAAGCTTTGCTGTAAAGAAGACTAGGACAAAATTCCTCCAGAACCATGTGAGAGACATGGTGAAATATGTTGAATGTTACTATACAAGCTCAGATGAATAACATCATCTAAGGGCCAGATGTTCTTTTATTATGTTCTCATATGTAAGAGCACAGTATTCAAAGGGGGTGTACTTTTTCTTAGGACTGTACATTTGTTTGATTAAATTTGATAAAATTTTCCTTTTGGCAGCTATATTGTTATATTGCTATTGAACGTAGATGACAAAGCTAGTTACTCCTGCTTTCACCGATTTCATCTATATTGAGCTGTCGCCATAAATTATGAATGATACTTTTAAAGCAACCACAAAATGTAACATTCTACAAAATTTAAATGGCTTAAACTAGACAGAACATTTTAAGGATTATAATTTGCTCCGACTTTCCCCTACCTTTGCTTTCCTGGTGTATGAGAGGTCTGGTCTATTTGCCGGTCATAGTCCGTTTCAATTTCCTTTAACCCTCCATCATCGCCTAGCGCTCCCCATTCCACATTAATGCACATTTTACCTTCATCTCCTTCTACAGATTCCACATTGCCCATCTCCTCCATGTAGCAGACATTAGTACCAGTACCTGAGCAGAAAGCAACGATAAATCATGAAAAATAGATCTAATGCTTGTAGGAAGACCCCAAATGTTACCCTGATAACTTACCCACAATAAAGCCAACCTCACAGCTATGATCTTTGTAGCCACAACTCATCATTGTCCCAACGGTGTCATTGACAATGGCAATAACATCAACTTTATATTCCTGTAAGAATCAGTGGAGGATTACATTTACCATTCTAGGACCAGTCTGATTCTACTGTAATGTTATATGTATTAGGCTAGGTTCATTTTTTCATCCTGTTGAAACATCTTATCTCATTATGTTAAGAAAAAAAAGAAAACTATAAGGCAGAAAAATGGCCAAATAAAATGACTATCCCATAACAGGACAAAAAATTAATACATTCCAAAAAGTGGCCAATCATGACTGAAATCTCACTGAAAAGCTTTGGATCTATGAAAAAAATCAGTTAAAAGAAAGAGTGATTTTTGAAAAGGATAGCCGAATGTGGTGTGAACCTAGTCTTACACTTACCCCCTGTCTGTGAATGGCATCTTTTAGCAACTGAACCACATCTTGTCCTTCCACGCCAGAACAATGAAATCCCTTAGTCCAAGATATGAGAATACTCTAAAAGCAGCAGAGAGCAGAGTTACACCAGTTTGACATAGTACCAAGATTTTTTTTTTTTTGTGTTGTAAATGAAACATTGATTTTCAAGAAATTTGTTATGCCCATTAACACTCTGGCTGTTTTCAAGAGGAATCATCCACTATCCATAGAGAAATAGGTTGGTGGAGCTTAGTTACTAAATTCTTTAGGTGGACATTCCCAAACAGAATAAAATCCGGTGTTGTGGCATAACAGCAATTTCTAGACACAGGAGCATTTGTGACAAGAAAAAATAAATAAAAAAAAATTGTGTTGCTTGGTCTAACAGAAAGCCCCTAACAAAAGCTAAACAGGTTGAACAGAAGTTAAACAGAAGACGATAATAGAAGAGCAATCAAAGAGGACGCTAACCTGAATCCAACATTATCTCTTACGCCCCTTCCCCTACTCAGACATTGCTTTCTCATACTATGTATTTTTTAGTTATGCTAAAAGGGGTGGAGTTTTATCAACACTGCCCAATATTTAGATAGTAGAAGTTTACAGTTGGATAAATGTGGCACGTCTTTATAGTGTTCATAATTTTAGTGCATGTTTACACTGTCTAGTGTAAGTGTACATCTTCATTTTGTCGGCTCACTTTTGGACGTATTTTTTAACAAAACCACAACCTTTTAAAGGGGTTTTGCCACAAAGTAAAATTGACGCGGGAAGCTTGCAAATGAAAAACATTTTCACCATTTATTATTATTAAAAATTCTGCACTGTTTTTGATTTAGCTGCTCCTTTAGGGATCCACTGTTTCGAGCTCGTTTCTAGGGATACGACTAAGGCTGAGAGCTCCTCAGTCTTGGTCAGACAGGTTCAGACAGTACCTTTCCCCGCAGGCAGCTACTGAGTGTGGACACCCCAGGTGCTGTCACTCTACTCCTGTCCTCTGTACGCCTTAGTAATTAGTCTAACAGTGCAAATAAATAAAAAAAGAGACCTCAATGAGGTATGTGCATTGATAAAGAGAAAAAAAAAATCAACAGGTTTGGTTCCTGCAGGGATTTGAACCTAGGACCCTTGTGCCTGGAAGCAAAAACTTTACCTCTCAGCTACTGACAATGTTTATATAAACAGTCCTTTCTTTGACTACAGAGGAAAGGCATGGTGATGTCATCCTGCTGGGTCACATGATATGCAATTCAAACAAATAACACACACCCCATTCTGAGCACACAGAGCTGAAGAGCTGGATACAGGAGGTATGAAATGAGATCATGGCAAAACCCCTTTAAGTGAGGTCACTACTCTTGTTTAATGAGGCATAGAAGTGCCTAAAAACTGCTTAAAACATATAAATTAAAAAAAAAGTGTTGTAATGCATGTGCACTAGTTTTTTGGTGCACATTGTACCAGAATTTTGGCAACATGTGCCCTAAAGTTTCAAAGCTAAAATATAATTTAAAGGGGTTTTGTCACTACAAAAAGATTAGCTTTCAACATGTCGGAGTTAATTAAGACTTTTTAAATACATTGCTCTTTTGATATTACCTTGGTCATGAGATGAGATTTTATCTACTCTGAGGAACACAAGTGTCTCCAGGTACCCATCCATATCTCCCTTCCTGATTAGAGCAAGGAGTGAAGTCACCATGGTCAGAGCTCACTCCAGAGCATACCGTCTTTAACAAGATTAGCTTTTGTTTACAACGAAGCAGTTGTTTTCACTCCTTAGGCTATGTTCACACGATGTATTGCGGCGCGTACAGTACATCGTGTCTTTTGGGAGCTCGCACGAATCAGCGTGTACTCCAACGGCCCAGGGGGCCGGCACCCTGCCGGCCCCATAGACATGCACTACTCGCGGCGCACATTCGCCGCAAGTAATTAACATGTCACTTATCTCCCCGCACGTACAATGCAATCGTATTGTATGAGCGGGGAGAGGAGGTGTAATCCATAGTTCTCTATGAGAACTATGGATTACTGTAATTTTGGCGTGCATTTCGCCCATATTAGAGCGCAAAAACGTGACGAAATGCGTGATGAAATTTCCCCCGTGTGAACATAGCCTTAGAGTACTTGTAGCTTTGTTTAAAAATATTAAATCTCCTGCACTAATGTCTTTATGTCTAAGATAGTTATGGAGGAGTTAAATATGCCAATTACTGATATAGAACCACCCACAGCCTGACAAATAAAGAGTGAGTGTAAAACTGCTTGTAACTCTGAAACATGGTGAGAAAACTCCTTTAACTCCCAGCACTTAATTGGTATAAATAAAATACTTAAAATGTAGACGTGTGACCTTATCTTCATAAAAAGCAGCAAAAAGTAGGTTTCTCCCTCAAATGAATTAAAGAGAAAACCACTAAAACCCTGTATTATGCTAAATACACAGGCAAGACAATCCACCATATAGACAGCGAAAGTTTAGTAAGCAACAAATATGTGAAATGTAAAAACCCCTTTGCTAGTTGATTTCTTAAAAAATCTCGGCAAGAAAATACATTGAATGAGATGTGCACTTAAACTAAAAGGTCATGTTGCACCTGTATGAGGAGCACTATTATGGCTCCATAAAAAACAGAGAATTCTTAAAAACCAGTTTGCCCCCCTTTATTTTCTCCTGGCTTTGCTGTGGTCCTATTGGTAGGTCAACAAATCTCGACGAGCAGTGGCAATGCGTGGAGGGGTAACTTAAAACCTTGAAGGTTACACTATGATCTCTGTTTCTATGACTTTTACCTAGGGGGTTTGCATCTACTGCTCAAAATGGGTGGACGTTTTTGCAAGTCTACCGACATTCTAATAGAAGAATATCTAATGTGAAAAAATAAAGGACATAACTTCATACAGAATACAGTCTTACCTTGTCTAGCTTACTTTGTTGACAGGGAAATGAAAAAGTGAATCCAAGCGGGGAAAATTTTGTGCTTGAGGTTTCGTTGTTCCAAAGGGAAACGGCCCGACACTCCGCCCAAAAGATCAAAGGCTGTGGGAAGAACAGGAAATTCAGTCAAAATATTTTCTTCCCAAATTTTACCATATTTTCAGATTTAATCCACAGTACTGAGGATTGCCCAGATCTATACATATTATATTAACACAAATACATAGTCAAGTCACATTAATATGACCGCCAGCTAATATCCAGAACAACCGCCGTGTGCAGCATGGACAGCAGCTAGACTGACTGGGAGTGACTCCATAAGACCCTGGTAGGTTGTCACAGGTATCTCGAGCCATGCTGACTGCAGTGTATCCAGGCTCGGACTGGGCCGCCGGGGGACCGGGGGATCCCCCGGTGGGCCCCCCCAAGCCGCTGTGGGCCCCGGGGGCAGTGCCGTCGCTCCCCGGGGCCCGTCCGCGCATCCGGTCCCGGAACGCCCGGACTGCGGTTCCCGAGCGCTCAGAGACCGGCCCGGGAGTTGGGGACTAATTCCCCCACTCCCGGACTGCGCGGTGTCAGCGGAGCACAGCGCCACTAGCGCTGCGCTCCGCTGATTCCCCGGCAGGCGAAGACACTAGGCCTTCAGCCTGCCGGGCGCGGGGCCCCCATGCTAGTAGGCGGCGCGGTACTTACTCCACCCCCGCCGCCTATGGGGGAGGG
>JAODAL010018258.1:0-75245 GCA_025379985.1 Phyllomedusa bahiana
CCACATTTTAAAGAAGTCCCAAAAAAAAAGGTGGGCTTTAAACCACCATTTTAGTTAAAGGGGGACTTTGACAACCTGTCGGGGACCGCAGTATGCCCCTTAAACCTGCCGACCCCTATTAAAAATTGCCAAAAAAAGGAGCCCTTTAAACCCCCTTTTTTAAGGAAAAAACTGGAACATTGACAATATCGCCGGGGCCCCACAGCATAACCCCCCAAACCTGAAGGGACCAACAGATTTAAAAAGTCCCGGGAAAAAGGGAAAGTCTTTAAAACCCCCAAATTTTTAAGTTGAACGGGAAACATTGACAATACCTGTCCGGGTAACCTAAAATCTGTTCAATTTTAACTGTACCTCCCTTGAAAAAATTCAAAAAATATTTTTAAACACAAATTTTTGTCCCTGCCAGTTTTTTAGTAGTTTAATTCAGAAAACACTTTTTTTAAAAATAGGATGGAATCCCACCACATTTTGTTTCTCTTTTTTAAAATGTTTTAAAAGGGGTTGTCTCACTACGGGTTTGCAAGCAAATTTAAAGATCGTGCAAAACAATCTTTTGCAAAAATTGTGCCCAAATTCCAGTGTCCCACCTTTTTCCTGCTTTTTGACAGCACCACACCCTTGGGGCCACTTTTGACAATTTGAAGAAAAAATTTACCCCTGTTAAACAACATTTTTTTTAGAATAGGACCTGAAAATCGCTGAAATTTCACAGAAAAAACCCCCCCAAAAATTTTCAAAACTTGCCCCTTTGACCCCCCTTTTGACAATTGTGAAGAACAAATTCGGTTTAGAAACCACAAATTTTTTAGAATGGGACCTGTAGTTTAGCGGGCATTTCAAAGCAGAAATGCCCCAAAAAAAATTATAAAAATTACTTCTCAGCCACTTTTAAAAATTTTGAGGGAAAATCCCAAACCCAAAAAAAGCCAAAAAAAAATTTAGCGGGTTCCAAAGACCAAAATTAATTATTTTAAACTCACAGCAACATGCCCCCAAAAAACCTTTTGACAATGCGAAAAATTTCTAAAAATGAAGTGAGTAAATGGAATAGGGTTTTTTTTGTCATAAAAACCTTGGGCTGTTTTTTTCCAGTCTCCCCACGGAAAAACCAGCAAAATGAATTTTTGGGGAAACTGAAAAAAAAATTCCCGAAAAAATTTAAATCTTTTTAAAATAAGTTTTTAAAGAGCCCAAATTTCTGTTGAAGAGGAATTTGAAGTAACCCAACTAATGGGTTGACCGCGGGAAATTTGGGAGCCACCCATCACAGAACCCGCCTGATTCATCTTGATAAAAGCAAACGACCCACTTTCTGGGGAAAGCCGGGATTCCCTTTTGGGTCGTAATGCCTCCTCCAGCTGTGCTAAAGGGTCCCTCCAATATGACGCTGGGCTGCTGGGAAAGGCCCAACACCTCTATGGCGTGGCAAGCGAGAAAAGGGGCCAAATTCCCCCCCTTTTTGGGATACCCAGAAGTAATTTTGGTTCCGGAACAAAACCCAAAAAACTTTGGGGTGTTGAAACGCATGATTTTAAAGCTGGCCCTCTGTGGGTTGGTTTTGTGCCCCGCTTTAACATGCGTTGGAAAAGGGGGTTTAAATAAAGTTTTCCAAGGGGCCCCCCATTAACTTCTGCCACATTGCCTGCTGCGGGCTGCCGCTACGGCCTACTTCCCAAATCAAACTGCTGCCCATGGGCACTTTTTCCACCGTAAATTTTTGAAAAACCCGGGAACCCAACGAAACCAGTTTGTTTTTCCATTAAAATAAATCAGCAAGGTCCCCCTTTTTTCCTGCTTTTTTAACTCTCTTTTTGGGTGGGTGAAAGGAAGTGCTAAATTTTTGTTTTTACCGGGACCCCAAAAGGGGGGGGCCACCCGTAAACTTTGTTCTTTTTGATGGCCTTAATGCGAGGATCGTGTTGGAGGAAATGGGCATCCAAGCCCCTCTTTGTGAAGAGGGAGCCTTTTTTTCCCAAAGCCCCCTGGTCGAGGGGCACTAGAAAACGGGATTTTTCCTCATCTTCCTCCTCCACCTCAAATTCCGCGCCAACCTCTTTCCAAGGCAGGTACGCGAAACCCGGTCGGTGGCCAGGAATCCCTCATCCTTTTACTTCCCCCGGGCAAAAAGCTTCAACAAAAGCCCTACTTGCCTCTAAAATAAATTGGCACCCCGGGGAGCCGGGGTGCCCCCCTTGCACGGGCCCGGCCCCCCAAACCACTTCTACTGAAGACCGAAAAAATTGAAAACTGGGGGGGCTTGGGGAAATTCGACGGAGAAAAGGCTCCGTGCCCCGCATCTGTTCCCCCTCTCCTCCTCCGTCACTGGTTGGGGCCTGATGTTTTTAGAGTGTCCCCAACGATCGTTCCAAACTAAAAATTAAACCCCAAAGCTCATGCTGACAAGGGGGATTGTCTGCACTGACCATTTTGGGGGGCTTCTTTTTAAAAAATGGCAAGGGTGGTGCCGACTCTTTTACCTGCCCCCCTCCGGGGGCTCAAACCCCGAAAGGTTTCCCCACCGCTGGGTTTTCCCGGCCATGTGTCCCCTTTTGACTTTCGTAATGGCAAATTTTCGCTGCGTGCCACAATCGCCCGGAGCATGTGGGTGGGGGGAATTTCCCGCTTTTTGCCAAAGTCAACCCAAAGAAATTGAAAGGGGAGGGCCCAGCTGACGCTGCAAAAGCAGCCAAGGGGACGAAGCAGGTGGTGCGGAACGGCGGAATGCCAACTCCGGGCCCTCGAGCCTTTTCCTCAGCAGGCATTTCCCGCACCCCGGGAGCCCCTTTAGAATTTTCGGGCCCACAAGGTTTTATGAATTTTGGGCCCCAAGGGATTGCTCCCAGCCCCACCGATCTTTTAAAGGGCCCCCGCAATTTTTGACCATTTCGCACACCACCTTTTCCCGGCCAAGGTTTTTTGTCACCCAGCCAAACGCTCGGTTTCAGGTTTCGGGCGAGCTGTCCACACCCCTGACCAAGTTTTGGACGTCTCCCAAAACAGATTTTAAATTTTAAACACCTTGGGTTTTTTCTGGGCACGTGATGCCAAACCAAGGGCCCCTTTGGGGAAAAAAACCCTGGGACCATCCTTGGGTTTTTGAAGAGGGGTGCGCCCCGCCTGAAAACCACCGGGGCACCAACCAAGCCCTCCCCCCCAGCCCACCCAGTGGGGCTTTCCCCAGAGATATAGCGGGCCTTTTGGGCGTGTTTCTATCCCTGTGCGTGGGCAGAAAAAACCCTTTTTCCGAACACAGAAAGCAACAAACCCCGGGTTGAAAATTTTTAGATGACACTGGAACTGGTCAGGGCATTGGGGGTGGGGGTTTTTTCTTTTTTTTTTTTCCTTTTTGGAAAAAAAAAATGCCTGCCCGGGTTTTATTTGGGAATTTGGGGGGCAGGCCCAAAGGGCCAAAGACTTTTCGGAAACCCATCTGTTTCCACCAGGGGCGGAAAGGCAACCCTTTCCCAAGGCCCAAAAGCCTGGGAAGGCCGGAAAAATTCAGGCTTTTTGGGGTTAGGGAAAGGTTTTGGTTTTAAAGTGGGTTTTTTCTGCCCCCCAAACCTGGAAAAACAGGGAAAGGGTTTGGGTGCTAGACTGGGGCCCCTTTACGGGGTGCAGATCGTCAAACTGGGGGAAAAGAAATGGGTTGGCTGGGTCTCATGTGGTGGTTGGGGAAAAGGAAAGGGGGTTCACAGTGGGGCTAAAAACGGAGCTACCCTGAACCCGGGCTCTGAGAGACATGGGTAGCGAGGGAATTTCCTTTGGGGGGGGCGGAGGAGGGGAGTTACAGTGGGGTTGGGGAAACCCAGAAAAACGGTTTTGGGCCTTTTTTGGGCCAAAATGTTGCCCCCCATTTCAAAATCATGATTTTTGGGTGCATGGGACAGAAAATTTAAGGTGGTTGGGTTAAACACCTAAAATTCTTGCGTTTTCGGCAAAGGCGGGATAAAACATCGGGTGGGGGAATCAGAGGCTTTTCTCGAAAAATGCCCAGGCATGAAGAGGTCCTGGACTTTTCGACGGCGATCTAGTTACTTTTATAGGAGTCTGATGTCTGTTATGTGTTTAATGACCTTGCAGGATTACTGACTTCTTCTTGATCAGGAAGTCGATCAGCAGCTGGACTTTTCTGCTACCAAAGCCCTTCTTCTCCTTTTTTTGAGAGGTATCGTACCCCTATTATAACTGAATCAGATTACTGTACACCACTCGTTATATACTTAGTTCTATTCCTTACTCTCCACATTCCGATTTACATTGCGGAATTTGCTACTCAGATCAAGCTAAATTACTGTCTGAAACAGGTACATCACGATTCAGTAACATCCGACATATTATGATCTTAATCCAAATTCTAAACATCTATGTTCATACTATCTACGTAGAGAACTATATGGTGTTCGTCCTCGACCTTTCTGCCACAATTCCAGGATGACTGACTCGGAGGATTACAAGCAAGAGAGAGCACTTATGCAAAGCTTTGCTCCTACAGTAGGTCCTCCATTTTATTTTATGTTCGATTGACCGGGCTTTTTGTGTAATTTACCTTCTCCTACCTACTCAGATGGACATATCCGTAATCTGGAGCTGCGTAAACAGAGCGCCATGAAGAGTAGAACAAAATCTAATGGATCCCTATACTCTAGCGTGGCCTCGTCTGTTCTTTTACTAACATCTGGCTTCTTCATCTGACAACTCTCAATCTAGCATTTTGAGAGAGAGAGTCATTCTAATAAAGAGGTCTTTAGAAAATGTATTATCCACAGTGGGGGGTACAATGGATGTTTACATAGTTGGGAGAGTCTTCTCTTGAGTGCTTGTGCACTGGAATGCTGACGGATGATGTAGGACGACATTATTGGCCGTATACTGGTAGAGGTGACAGCGAAGTGAGAGTTAGACTGCGAGATGCAGGTGTGCGCATTTACCACTGAAGTACAGATTGCGCAATTGCTGTTATATACTGAGATTCAGCAGGCCCTGACTCCAGCTATGAAGAGACATTGACGGTCCGTCGCAACCGAGAATCCCGCTGTACTTGCGTGTGTCGCCAGCACTGGAAGGAGCACCTTCTACACTCGTACCACTTCCCCATTCCGTACACCCCCTCTTTGCTCGCTTTACCACATGCATCTCCTCCATGTTCAGAAAGATTAAAGAATCTTGTTAAAAAAGTATGGAAGAGTTTTGTGACAGTCTCTTATTTAAAAAGACTGGCAATCACAGCTCTATTCTTAAATTCGCTAATTTCCTACACGCTTAACTAGGATTAGAAACTGAATATGTTTTCTAATGAATACCTAGTTGAAATAGCGGTCTGGTTGGGAACAGAAACGTAAGACAAAATCAACAGTGTTCACATTCTTCAGTCCCAGGATTTTACAACTGCCACGTCTCTAGACTAGAATTGATAGCAGTTTCAACAAATCGATCATACAATTATGCGCTATCTTGCGCCCAGCTGTCAATTTCAACGAGCGCAATGAAATTATTCAAGTTACACGGATGAGAAATTGCGTTTCTTGAGCAGCAATGACAAACGAGAACAGATTGCGTAGAATAATTTTTCTATCGAGAGATTTACGTTAAACGCGTGGCTATTTGAAAAGAACTAGCCGACCACGTGCAATACAGCTATTTAAAGTTATACGGATAACAAACCTGTGTTTTTTTGCATCCAATGAAATATACCAACAGGTAACTACAAAATATTCTGTATTCAAATTTAAGAGTACAGATGGTGGCTATTATGAACAACAACTGGGCCTGCGGGGGGAAAGTGGTCGGGGGGGGGGGGGGGGGGCAACCAAAGTAAATAAAAAAAACCAATTTTGAAATGTAAAGATCTTCAAAGGTGCGTGTACTTGCACCTATGAAATACACACTGCAATTACTAGCAAATTTCCTGTATGGGTAATATAAGTACAATATGGGTCTTTTCTAACAACACAGGGCTCGCCAAAGTGAAAAAACACGTGAATTAAAATTGTGTACTGTTAAAATAAATAGGTGGTTTTCTGAGCACTACAAAATACAACACCAATTACTATGCAAATTCTGTATGATAATCACACTCCATACAAGATGTGTCCTTCTAACAAAAATGTCGCTCGCTAAAGTCTGAACAAACCTAATAAAATGTGTAAGGATAATAAAATTTGGTTTGTTGCACCTGATGAAGAAATACACCCTGCGGTGACTAGAAAAAGTTCTGACATCCTACATACAAAAGTATGTCCTTTGACCAAAACTGGCTGCGCCAAAGGTGAAAAACACATAATTAAATTGTGTAGCTGGGATAATGATCAATAGTGGTTTTTGCACCTATGTAATACAACACCAATTACTACAAATATTTCATTTATTTGTAATATAAGTACAAGATGGGTCTTTCACAAAACTGGGCTGCGCCAAAGTGAAAAACACGTAATTAAACATTGTGTGCTGATAATAATAAGTGTTTTTGCACCTATGTCACTTACACCTACGGTGAGTACACAAAACTCTGTCCTCCTATTGTTTAGATAACAAAGTCTGGGTCCTTTGAACAAAACTGATCTGCGCCAAAGTGAAAAACACATAATTAAATTGTGTACTGATATTATTAGGTGGTTTTTGCACCTATGAAATACAACACCAATTGCTAGCAAATTTCCGTCTGGTAATATCCGTACAAGATGGGACATTTAACAAACATGGCCTGCGCCAAAGTGAACACAACCTAATTAACTTGTGTATGGCTAATACAACGTGGTTTTTGCACCTATAAAATACACCTGCGGTGACTAGAAAGTTCTGTATCCTATTGTAAATACAAAGTGGGCTTGAACAAAACGAAGCTGCGCCAAAGTTAAAAAAAACCTAATTAAATTGTTACAGATAAAAAGTGATTTTGCACTATCAAATACCCCTCATTTTACAGAAAAGATCTGTACCCAAAAATTTAAGACAGGCTGCCCAAAATCAAGCAAATGTTCACCAAAAACGGGCCCAAAAATGTTAATAAAAACCCATTTAAATGAAGGGTAAAAGCAGAGTTGGGCTGCACAATATCTACTCTCCTTTCAAAAGCCTGCCAGCCTGTCTGTCTGTGTTCGCCCGATCCACTTCCTATGACTGTCCCTATTTCTGTCTCTAAAACTGATTCAAAATCCCCTCAATAAGGTTACTAAGCTATAACTGACAATAATACAAGTGCTTCTGGGACTCAGTGACTTCAAGGATATAGCCTAGCAGAAACTAGACAAACACCAACCTTTAGAACTTGGCCAAGCAGAACTTAGACGAGAAACTACAAGACACTAGAGCTTGCACAAATGAACTAGGCAATATATTTCAAGAAACAATAGTTAGACATATCATGATGAGACAGACCTTACTGTATATACTGCAATCAGATATCAGAATCAACTGTGCTTTATACAGATTAGAAGTAACTAATGAGCTCAGGTGCATGGCCAGGTCAGCCAACATGGAAGGACTCTGGGCATTTGCCATGGAACCATTTCTATCAAAGACATAACAAAAGATAGATAACATAGAAACTCTGGCTGACCTAATAAGCAGGAAAGAAGAAAATGTCTCTCTTTTTGATCTCGGGGCTAGCACATACTGTTTTTATGCTTTACTATGTTTACTTTTATTTTTACTCATTCTTCGTTTTCTCTGTTGACAGAGATGTATACAGGTTTGCTTCATAGGGCCAACTTGCAGTTTTTAGCATTTTTAGGCACACTACACCTTTGAATTGCTTTTAATTAATACAACTAGAGATGGGCGAATTGATTCTAACAAAGTGGAATTTGTTTAGAATTCAGGAAAACCTCGATTCTGAACGAAGTCGAAGTTTGGGATGATTTGCGGGAATGAAGCATGTTTTAATTGATAAAATGGCTGCGAGCACATGGCGTTACATGGGGCAAAGAAGTCTGGGAGGAGGAAAGGTGTAGCCTAAATGACATGTGCAGAGATGAAGCCAATCAGAGACCGGCGGGATTCAGTGACATCACCGCACTATATAAGTCCGGGCGCAATGCTGGGAGCTCACACCGCTCTCACTCTGCTGTGTAGGGAAGGTGCTGCCGCCACTGCTGCTTATGATGTCTCATACTAAAAAACTAACTTTTATACAGCGATTTTTGGGGGGTGTCATAGCTTGTCTCAGAGACTGCTTATCTTACGTTCTAATTTTGATTTTGTGGGGTATTGGAATTGAAGTCCAGTGTGCGTCCACTTCAGCTGCATTTACATTTTAATGCTATCTGCTCAGTTCTTGAGCACATTGAATATCCAAAGGTTATTTAAGCCTGTTGTTGCTGTTGTATTCAGCTAGAGAAACAGCGTTTTTATAATCCAAATACCACTTAATTTTTGGTTGCTCATTTCATTTGCGCAATTTAGATCCAAGAGTTAATTAAGTGTTTTTCTGCTGTTGTGGTCACTAAAGGAAACTGTGATTTTCAACGCCAAAGAAGAAATTTTGCCTGTAGCATAATTCATATCCGAAGGTCAATTACGAGTTATTCTGCTGTTGTGCTCCGTAAAATACACGCCATTTTAACACGCTACAAAGCTGGTAATTTTTGGCAGCATATTTCTTTTGCGCAACTTACATCCAAAGGTTAATTAAGTGTTTTTAAGTGTTGTACTCAGTATAAGAAACAATGTTTTTCAACGCCAAAGAAGAAATTTTTGCTGTAGCATAATTCATATCCGAAGGTTAATTAAGCCTGTTTGTGCTTTTATATTTAGTAAAATACATAGTGTTTTAAAACGACACACACAAGTAAATTTGTCCTGGCCATTTGTGGAGCGCAATTTATATCCAAGGGTTACCCAAACCTGTTAGTGGGTTCATTTGGAATCAAATACAGGGTGTGTATTTATCACATACAGATATCTTCATCAAACAGAGTCTGTACATTTTAGAACAAACAGTATGTGAGACAGAGAGGTGGCAGGCTCTTCATATACGAGTGGCAGCGGCACAAACATTCCTGGAGCAGGCCCAGGTCTCAGCACAGCAAGGGGACGTCGCAGCAGGGGTCACTCGGTGAGGCCAGAACTGCCGGTGTCATCAGCAACCCAATGGTTCTTGATTGGTTGACTAGGTCATCCACTTCCTCCCAGATGACATATGACAACCCCAACCAAGTGTCGGTGGGAACGTCAGACACAACCCTTAGTTGGCATAGCCCGGGAGCGGGTTAGTGGCCCTCACCTGTCCTCAACCCGCCTCTGTCCCATCCGGTTCCCTCAGCCAGAGATCTACTATGTGGTCTGGGCTCAGCGCCACTATATAGCGAGGACGAACAATTTAAACAATTTACATCTAGTTAAATGCAATCGTGTAGCTTTATAAAGAGGAAATACAAAACATTTTTTTCTTATAAAAACCTGTGTTATTCAGAATTCCTGAAGTGTCCACACTAGTATATGGTGCTATTTTGTGTTATTACTGTTTCCTTTCAGCTGTATATCGTGCTCAACAATTCTGCAGCATATATATAATTTACGGCTCTCCTGGCTCTTACAGCTCACACAGCTGTACTCTGGCTGCTGCACTGCGTTTCGGGGTCCAGCCCAAGCGTACACCATGCACTCCCAACATCTCCACTTAACATAAGGTAATTAAAAACAAATGTGCAAGCCAGGCACCTCTTACACCAAGCTGAAGCTCCTCCTATCTAGTAGTGGAGTGAAACATACATTATACATGTAGATTCTTCATAGTATTTTAAGACACTTAAATCTCTATCACCATACGTTTAGCGATCATAGAAAAACATTACAATGATGTTCCTCATTTAACCCTTTGTTTACTAACATACAGCTCTGGAAAAATTAAGAGACCGCTGCAAAGTTTTCAGTTTCTCAAATTTTTTTCTTCAATTGTTTGTATTTTTGGAGAAAAATGTACATTGTTATTTTATTATATAAACTACTGACAACGTCTCCGAAATTCAAAGCAAAAAAATGTTTTATTTATTTGCAGTAAATGAGAAATCCTCAAAATAATAAAAAAGAAGCAGCAGCAGTGCTGTCAACCCTCAAATAATGCAAAGAAATCAAGGTCATATTTATTTAGAAACAATAAGACTAATGTTTTAAATCAGGAAGAGTTCAGAAATCAATATTTGGTGGAATAACCATGTTTTTTTCATTCAAATTCCTTTTGGCCTATTCCTAGCACTTGTTTTGCCATCCAGCTTGTCCTATTGCAAGAGGATTGTGAAGACCACAGCAGGGTTTTTTTTTATACTTTCCTTCATTGAGCAAGATTTGGTTCAGGTGATCACCTAATCAGAAGCACATTAAGTAGAATGAGGTGGACTTTGGTTGGAATTCAACTGACACTGGAATGGAATGGCTGTCAGACATGTAGAGATGCTGATTTTTAGAAAACTGTGCAGTGGTCTCTCTTTTTTCCAGAACTGTATATCCAGTATACTGTCCTTTGCAATAATCTGGTCCTTATCTGATTCATGTCATTACCATACACCTCCTCTACAATCTGCCACCTCAAATCACTTACAGTATGTCTATTTTCTACCAAACCTTTTTACCTAGTAGTAGGTAGTATGGATAGCAGTAAACTTAGAGAAGAAAACAAAAATAAAAAGAAACAGTTGAAATTATGTACATCTCTACATATGACGTGCATGCAAATATAGTTAGTAGTTGTCATAAAAAGTGGTGGAAAATCATAGAAAAAGATACAAAGTTTAGAAAAATGTTTACAACACTTCCAAAGTTTTTATACAAAAAAAGGAAAAACTATAGGTAATCAGATTGTTAGATCAGATCTTGTAGCTAGAAGTGATCCAACCATTCGAGAAAAGTTAAGTACGAGTTGACTGTTTCGATTTTCTCGAACTCAAACCAAACATTTTACTGTTCGTTCAAGTAAATGTTGGAGTTTGCCATGGTTTTTGACACACCATTTTAATAGTTTTCAGCACATTTCTGCACTTTTTGTGGCCACCCAATAAGTGCAGAGCACAGAGAAGTGTCAAAAACGTCATCGCTGAGGTGTAGGGCTCTTTTTGGCTGCTAAAATCACATGACCATGCTCTATATATTTTACTGCATTGTGTTCTGAACGCCATTTTCAGTTCACTCCCTGTACTGTACAGACTGCTCTCTGTCTGCTTGCTTGCATGCAGGCACAAGATTTATTAGCGATGTTTCATAGGAAAAGCTGCTATTTAGATTAGTTAGTGTACAGCAAACTTAGGGAATCAGGACTTAGTTAGATTTTCCTCTCCATAGACATTAATAGTTAGGGAGTTTGGTATTGCTGGCTGCATCTTTCCAACACCCAGAAGCTGTTATTTGGTGACATTTGCAGGCTCACATAATGCCTAACTCTCATATACATGGATATATATAATACAGAGTGCTTGAATTTGCTAAATCATACTCAGTGCCCAAAAGTTCAGTTTTTGCAGTATTGGGGGGGAAATCATTTTGTAACACACCGTCTCCAATTCTCCTATACAAAGAGATATATTCTAAATAGTGGTTGGTTGGTGAAAATTATACTGAGTGTAGAAAAGTTCATTGTTGGCAGTTTTGGGGTTAAAATACCTTTCAAATATATACCGTGTGTTATTGTCATACAGATATATATCCAGGAAATAGAGTTTCTCTGTTGCTAAATCTTACTCAATGTCTAAAAGTCTGATTTTGATAGATTTTAAGTCCACATAACGCTGAAATATATCAGTGCGTAATTGTGATCCACATATATATACACTTCTCTTTTTTTATAACATATATCTTGTGCCTTGCGCAGAGCTATAATATTTAGCTTTTGGACATGGTGAGAACTAGAGGTGGTAAGCGAGCAAGGAGGGGCGTAGGAAGTGGTGATAGGGATAAGAGACAATGCATTCCTTCCAGTTCCTCAGACAACACACAAGTGAGCACACCAGGACTGTCAGGCCTGTTATCGCTTGTTCAGTTCCCTGTGCGTCTCAATACTGAAGAGCGTTGCAATCTGTTCTTCAGTGGTTATCAACCCCTGCATCCAGAGGTTTTACCTCCTCTTCCTCTTAGTTACAGCCAAAAATGTCATCATCATCATCATCATCATCATCAGTCCAACCTGAAGCAAACACGGGCAGCATGTCACAACCCAATATACAGACCGCTCCAGATAATCCATATTCTGAAGAGCTCTTTGATGACACAATGCGGTTGGGGTCAGAAGGCATTTCAAAAGATCAAGAGGCCAAAGAGGATGATTTTGTCTGCTCTGATGCCCAATCGCTGATGCCCTCAGTGGAGGAGAAGGAAGCTGGCCCGTTGGCAGAAATCCCGAGTGGTCAGCAATGCCTTGCAGTGCTTGTGGCTTCTAGCCTGCAGCTTGAGGATGTAGACTGTGAGGAAGAGGAAATCACCTGTGAT
Source organism: Phyllomedusa bahiana (assembly GCA_025379985.1). NCBI lineage: Eukaryota > Metazoa > Chordata > Amphibia > Anura > Hylidae > Phyllomedusa > Phyllomedusa bahiana. The sequence continues at coordinate 12,415 of JAODAL010018258.1, forward strand.
GATGATGAAATTGCAGATCCAACGTGATCTTTGAGCAACAGCTGACGAGTGCATCATCATCAGAGGAGGAGGATGATGGGGTAGTGTCAGTGCAGGTCCAGCCTCAGACATGGAGAGGGCGATCGCACAAGTCCGCTGACATTACTCCACCAACCATGGTCAGTGGTGGCAGCAGGAACACCGGTACTAGGTTTTCACAGTCAAAGAGGTCCAGGACCTGTGAGGCCTTGGCCCTTCTTGATCGAGCCTCAAGTTCGCCGACTGACGTCATATGCCGGATTTGCTTTCAACACATCAGTCGAGGAAAGAATACAAAGAGTTTAAGCATCACGAGCATGAACAGGCACATGTATGGAAAACATGAATAGCTGTGGGAGAGTCACGGAGAAAAAAAGCCACACAGGTTCTGGGCTTCAAACCACTGTGACATTTTCTGCCTTTTCCTTCTTCGTCACTTCCAAGCTCAGGCGGTCCTCTGCTGCTGATGAGCCGGAGCAGCATCAGCAAGCAGCATCGCCAGTCCCAGATAGTGTCAGATGATTCCCACTACAAGCAACACAGCCTACACCTTCCCCTTCCACCAGTGTGACCTGCACACCGCACACGGCTAGTCCGGCAGCCAGCCTTCTGTTTACCAGGTGTGGGAGCATAAAAAATGCTTTCACCCCACCATCCCAAAGCCAAAAGCCTGAATGTAGACATTGCCAGGATTTTTGGATTGGAAATGTTGCCTTTCCGACTGGTGGACACAGATGGGTTCTGCCACATCATGGCCCTGGCATGCCCTCAATATCAGATGCTGAGCAGGCATTTCTTTGAGAGAAAAGCTGTCCCTGCCCTGGCCCGCCATGTTACGAAAAGATCTTCAGCGCATTGGCTGCATCTGTGTCCACCAAAGTCCATCTCACTACAGAAACAAGGACTAGTAAGCATGGTGAAGGGCGTAACAGCTCACAGACTGCTCACTGGGTGAGTTTGGTGTATGACAGTACCACTGGTCATGGGTTTCAGCGGACACTCTTCCACACTGCAGGGAGTGCATCACAGAGTCCAGATCTCCAAACTCGATGGGCAGTATCACGTGCAAAGAGAAACCAGGCCGTTCTCAAATTAATTTGCCTTGGAGACAAGCAACACACAAGTCAAGAGCTGTAGACGGCTCCGCGCACTGAGACCAAGCAGTGGCTGGGTGCTAAGAACCTGGCGCCAAGCTAGGTGGTGTGCGACAACAGCACAAATTTCCTTGCTGCCCTTATATCGGTAGACTTACGCACATCTCTTGCCTGGCACACGTTATGAACCTGGTTGTGCAGAAATTTCTCAAGTGCTACCCGGGTCTCGACTGCCTGCTGAGGAAGGCTTGAGGTCTTAGCTCACACTTCAGACGTTCGCAAACCTGCTTCAGCTCTACAGGCAGCGTTGCAGCATCATCTGGGCCTCCCCATCAACCGTTTGATATGTGATGTGGTAACACGCTGGAATTCCACCCTCCACATTGTGGCAGCAGCATAATGCCGTTTTGCAGTATAAAATGTTGCATGGCCTGACAAGCAGTGTTGCGGACCTCAGGTTGTTGACCAATAGAGAGTTCAGGCAGGTGAAGGATTTCTGCACCATCCTTGACAGCTTGACCCAACAAAAATGGCAAGTCGGGACGATGCCCTTGTCAGTATGACCAGTGTGGTTATATTTTTACTGGAACAAGCGTTAGGCATCCTGCGGCAGCAGGTCCCAGCAGTGTTGGAGGAGGAGGAGACGAACACACAGCCTTACTCGCTGGAGGATGTAAAAGGCCCGACTCATTCTCAATTGTATAGGTCTTCTTTAGTCGGTGGTTCAAGGGTGGGTGCAGGACGGCAGTTCAGCTCACAGAGTAGAACGCATGAGGCTAGCCAGGGCTCTGGTGACGGTCAGGATGAGGAAGTGGAGGAGGGAGAGGAGGCAGGGGTGGACACTACCGGTACTGATTACCCTTCAGTGGTAAGAGGTTGGCACAGATTACAGGAGGAGGAGGAAGAGGAGGAAGGTTCCATTAGTGCCCCTCGACCCCGAGGCTTTGGAGATCCCTGCAGCATCTCACACTTGAGTGCTTGAATGCTGCATTACCTGCAACATAATCCACGCATCAAAGCAATACAAATGAACAGCAATTACTGGGTGGCCACCCTCCTTGATCTACATTACAAGACAAAAGTGAGCAATTTCCTTCCACCCACACAAAATGACAGTAGAATGAAGGAATTTGAGACAGTGCTCATTGACCAACTCAAGACATTTTTGAGTCTTCTTCACATTCTAATGTCATGATGGAACAACATCAGCAATGAGCCAGCAGTAGAATGGCAAACAGCCACAGCAGCAGCAGGCGGTTCGGCAAAAATCTACTGGGTGACATTTTTCTATCGTTGTTTGCCACCTCACCAACACCTGCAAGGCAGGGGAGCATTCAGACACACAGAGACCGCCTTAAGACCATGATCCATGACTACCTGCGGCTCAACAGCGATATTTTTGGACTTGATCTGGACTCATTCAACTTCTGGGTGTCCAAACTGGATGAATGGCCTGAGTTTGCTCGACACACCATAGAAGTTTTATCCTGCCCTGCAGCCAGCGTTATTTTGGAACGCACCTTCAGCACAGCTGGTGGGGTGATAACTGAATAATGTATCCTTCTTTCCCTTGACAATGTGAATTTATTTATCAAAGGAAAAAAAAAAAACTACATTTACCCAATAAAAAAAATATATTTCTTTATTGAAAGTAAAGCAACACAAATACAAAAACAAACACTAGCAGTGCAAAAAAGTGCCAAAATTGCTGCAGGTAAGTATATCCCAAATCGAAATCACTCAATTACAAAATAGATAATAAAAATGGTAAACATGATTTGAAGTAATATATTCAAAAATACATATGCCCCAACAAGATAACATAGATAATACATATATAATCAAAAAAGTGTATAAATAACCAATTCAAAATAAAGCCATAATAATGGGATAATACAGACCAAATAACAAGCTGAAAAGACCCAACGCACGTTTCCCAATGCATTCCTGCAAAACATGCATTGGGTCTTTTCATCGAGTATTTTGTCCTGTATTATCCCATATATTAGGGCTATTATTTGAATTGGTTATTTATACACATTTATTTTTTTTGATTCTATTTATATATTATTTAGGTTACCGTTTGTTGGGGTGCATAATATTTTTTTATATATTACTTCAAATCAACTGGTGTTACCCATGTTTTTATAATTTTATTTTGTAATTGAAGTTATTTTGATTTGTATATAAATACACCTTCAGCAGCTTTTGGCACATTTTTTGCACTGCAACTGTTTTTTTTTGCATTGGTGTTGCTTTACATTCAATAAAGAAATATATATATATTATAATTGGATAAATTTATTTTTTGTTTGGATGGTTGTAGTATTCTTGTTATCCTTTATGCCAGTGTGGTTGCTTTCTTTATTGGTTATTTGGTCTGGGGGTCTTTTGAATCGACGGAGTCTTTAGCAAATGAATCAATACAATGTGAATCTCTGACGATTTTGTTGCCACCGTTGCATTCCCCCCCCCCCCCCCCCCCCCCTCCCCCCCCACCCCCCCCCCCCCCCCCCCCCCCCCACTGATTCTAGTAAACAGTGCTACAGCACTTCACATGATAATGTAAATACAGTAGGGCACGGGAAAGTAAATGAGAGAACATGTGAGTTTTCTGGTGCTCGAAGACGAATCAGCAGTATGAAATTATTTCATAGAGCTGAGTCAAAGAAGTTGGATAATGATGACTAACCGATTGCAGGTGATCATTGGAGGGATGGGAGAGCAGGTAAGTAAAATCATACCATGTGAAGTCTTGGTGAGGGAGATCCCATTATAAATTATGCATCACACCATCTATGGCTTTGCGATATCCCGCAGCCCCCACACCAACCACCCCGATAGGGCTGGTGACCTGTCCCAGCAGTGCTGACCGCACGGAGTGAAAAACAGATGCAGTTGTTTCATGGATATCAGGTCCTGCCCAAAAAACTCAGAAGTTTCTGGGGAATGACTAATGAAGGTGTATATTAATAATACAGCGTCTACCACACATTGCAGCTATGTACAATCATCACTCTCACAATCTTCCTATTGTCTAAATTACACATTGATTCCTTGAGGGATTAGCTGCTCGCTCCCTGGGCTCCACATCTTTTTTTTCCATTACATAAAAGAGAAGTCTCTTTAACCCTTTTGCTTAAGCCGGATAACGTCCAACTATTTAGCTGGGTCTACTTACGGCAGTCAAACATTCTTCCATGGAAAGGAGGGAGGTGGAGTATAATAAAGGAGACACCACCAAGAATTTCTTAAAAAAAATGGAGAATCTTATGCGAAGTTTTCTTAGTCACAGAAGATATTAGAACACAATGCTCCACTTTAAAGATGACTACTAAGGATACATTAATAGGAGTTGGCGAAGGATTAGCCTCCGCATCAGGAGGTAGGAATAATTAAATGGTCATAAGACGAGAGGCCGGAAGTGGATAGACATTTTATTTGAGTGTGGCGGGAGACAGGAAAATTTCGGCCCAGTACACCATAGTGTATTAGCAGATTAATTGGCTTATTACTCAGCCTGTGGATAAGAAGAACTAGGTACACTCTATGGTTGGGTGTGGGGTTGGGATTTGTTTTGTTGTGTAATAGGTTTAATGATTTTGTCCTGATTTACAGAAGAATTTACTTGAATGGTGCATCTGTTTGTAGTCCATTTTCTTGTAAGCTTTACATGCGAGTTGTCAATAAAAAATATTTTTATAATAGAAAAGCGGATATGCAGTATAACCCATGTGACAGCAAGAGACAGTTTGTCAATGGGAACAGTCAAGTTCCCCTTCGACTAGATAGGTGGCATACCAATTGGGTGGCCAAGCTAGTGTAGAGCGATACGTTTGGCTATCGAGAAATCGATCGATTTATGTCCGGATAGTCCTGCCGCAATCGATTAGAGGTTTATATCGATATGTAACATCGATTAATGAGCGATTACACTATTAAAAGTCCTATGGCGAGAGCAAACAACATCTTCCTTTATTACAACCCAACAAGGCAGGGAGAAGCTGAAATAACAGCCACTAACAGTCAATATAGGATACGTGCTACATCATAGGCTAACACACTTAGGTTTATATAAAGTAACAGAAAAAAAGCAACAGACCATTCACTATCCATGTTCCCATGTACCACAGCGCTGACCCTTAAACCAGCAGGACCCACAATATTAATAAGTCGCGCGAAGGTCAGTATGATTTGTAACCATCATCTTATCTTATTAACGTGGACGATTAATAACCCTGTCTGAACGCAGCATGGATGCCCAAACCTCATGACCCCCTATTTAACAAAGGTTTGCCTGACAAAAATGTAGTCTTTCAACCACCATGTTAAGTGGAACTGGACACTAACCTATATCTGTCCTGGTACCGCAGAATGACCATTAAACTTCGACCCACAGTTTAAAAAGGTCCGAAAAAGGAGTCTTTCAAACCACCAATTTAGTTTTCACTGGACATTGGACTAACCTGTCCTGGGTCCAGTCAGCATGAGCCCCAAACCTGCAGTGACCCCCACACACTTAAAAAGTGGCGGGAGAAAGGAGACTTCTCAAACCACACATTTTAGTTGTCATCATCTGCATTGACTAAACCTGACCTGGCCACAGCATGAGCCCAAACCTGACATTACCCCCACAATTTAAAAAGTGCTGAAAAAGGAGTCCTTTGCAACCAACCATTTTAGTTTTCGACAGACATTGACTATACACATGTCCTGGCCACAGCATGAGCCCCAACCTGCATTACCCACGACAGATTTTAAAAATTATGCCGGAGAAAGGAGACTTTCAACTCACCAATTTAGTTCACTTGGACATTGATACTATACCTTCCTGGTCCACAGCATGAGCCACCAAACCTGCATGACCCCCACATTTAAATAATGCCGAAAAAGAGATATCATTTTCAACCTACAACAATTTAGTATTCACTGGACATTGACAATACCTTACCTGAACGCAGCAGTGATCCCCAATCCGCATGATACCCCCAAATTTTTCTTATAACATGTGCACCTGTCGTCTAAAATGAGGTTCTTTTCAACCACCATTTAAGTTGAACTGGACATACTAACTATAACTTGTCCCCCTGTGACGTCAGATATGACCATAAACCTGTTCTGACTCCACAGTTTAAAAAGTGCCAGGAAAAGGAGTCTTTCAACCACCATTTATTTCAACTGAGGTGACATTGACTAAACCTGACGCTGGGCCCCAATCATTGAGCCCAAACCTGCAAGACCCCCACTATTTAAAAAAGTTGCCGTGAAAAAGGAGATCCTTTCAACCACGCAATTTATATGAGACTGACATTAGTAACTAATACCTGTCCTGGCCACAGCATGACCCAGGGCCGGAGTTACAGTGGGTTGCGGTGAAAGCCCAGGCTGGGCGTCCGTCCATCTATAACACGCAGTGAAAATGCCCTGAAAGACGCAGCAAACGAAAACTTGTCGTGCTGAAGCAGAGTGCGTTTAAGCGAAGTTGTGATAACTCCAGCCTGTCCACTTACACAGTCAATACTAGTGTAGCGCTTACTCCCCACCGTATTAGTGTGGTCCATTTGAGCTTCACTTGAAATACTGGTGGTTAACGCTCCGTTACAACCCGTTGCCCTTTATCTTGGCATTCCTTTTTCTCATTTTATACCTCCAACGTGCCTGAGGAAAATGGTCTACTGTACTTTGTTCTGCGTGTCTGTGACTCCATACTCCCATGTTCTCTGCATAACCTAGCATCAGGGTCAGAGTTTTCCTTTTACCCTCCATGTACAATACATAGGAATTTTTTTTAACAGCTAATATAGTACATTCAAGTTTATATTTAGTACTTTAATTCTAAAAACACACGTATTTTGTTAAAATAGGATGGATCCCACGCATGTATGTCTTTGTTATCTGCTTTTTTTCATAGTATTAAATGGGTTTTGTCTCAATACAGGATTGATAAACTATGTTAAAGATCTTGCAGAAAAAACAAGTCTATTTTGCAATCTGTGCCATTGAACAGTGTCCCAATACCTAATTATTCCTGTTTCTGACAGCAACCAGTCACCCGTTGGATGTCCACTCTTTGACAATCTTGTAGAATGAACAAAATTCTGTTAAAACGAAAACCTATTTTTTAGAATAGGTACCTGTAGTAAAAGCTGGCATGTACACAGCAAAAATGTCCCCCAAAAATTACAAATTTGTTAGAGTTGTGGAAAGGCTATGACCCTTGATGCCCACATTTTGGTCAATTGTGAAGAAAAACACATGTCTGTTAGAAACAAAAACATTTTTTAGTAATAGACCTTTAGTATAATGCTGCATGTCCACAGCCAAGAAGACCCCCATCAATTCAAAGAGCATGGACCCTTGATCCACTTTGGTCAATTGTTGTGAATAACAGACATGTCTGTTAGAAACATTTTACATTTTTTTTATAATAGGATCTGTAGTATTAGGCTGCATTTCACAGCAGCAAGACCCAAAAACATTATAAAAATGACTTACTCAGCCACTGTTAATAAATTGTGTGAGGAAAAAAAAGTGGTAAAAAAATGCCAACTTAGAACCACATTTCTATTCAAAGGACAAAAGTAAGCAGGAACGTCACAGCAACAAGACCCCTAAAAAAATTAAAATAAATGACTTCTCAGTCCACTATGTAAAATTTTGATGGGAGGAAATGCCACTTATGAAGTCGACGTCGCATTTCTATGTTTCCAAAGGACCATGATTACTGCTGTAGGCTCCACAAAAGCAAACTTGACCTCAAAACACATTTGACAATGCGAACACTTCTTAAGATAAAGTGAGTAAATGGTAATACGAGTGTTGTCATGAAAACCTTGTGTCTTTTACAGATCTCCTCGACAATGGCCAAAACCAGTCAAAATGAACCTAGTTGGAAGAAGTGAATAAAAATTGCAGCGTAAAGAAATAACATTTTAATAAAAAAGTTTTCAAGAGACCAAATCTCTGAATACTACTTAGAAAAGCGGACATACGTAGAATAGTCATAACCGCAACAAATCGGTGACCTCGCCAATTGGGGGCCACAACATCATCAGAGAAGACCATGCCTGATCATCTATGATGAAATCAAACGGATCCGCATTATCTGTGAAAAGCCATATTTCGCGTTTGTCTGTAATGACTTCCTCCAGCTGTGCTGAAATGGTCCCGCGGCAGATATTAATGCTGGCTTCAGGGCAGTGACAACACCTCTATGGCGTGAGAGCCAGCTCGGGCCATTCTTCCATTTTGGATACCCAAAAGTCTAATGGGGTCCGGAAACACATGGCAAAAAAACATCGTGTTTTAGCACACGCAAGACAAGTCTTGGCACCATAGATCTTTAAGTCTGATCATCTGTGTTTGGATGTGTGGCCCTGCATTGCATGTCGTTGGTGAGGTGGGAAATAAAGAATGCACACAGAGGGTCAGCCTACATTATGGCTTCTGCCACCTAGCCTAGCCTGCTGCCAGCTGTACGCTACTTGGCACTCATCACTGCTGTCACGTCCGTCTGATGTTGTTGCCACCGTGACATTTGGGGAACGTGAATAGCGGATTACTCAACAGATGTCACCAGTTGAGATCAATCAGACAATGGTCTCCAATTTCCCTGCAATTCTTTACTCTCTATTGGGGTGGGATGTAAGGAAAGTGGCTGATTGTTGTTTTTGTACCGGGGATCCAGAGAGGTGTCCACCCAGTAAAAGTGTTTAGTTCATTTTGATGGCCGTTAAATGCAGTGAATCATGTTGTGAGGGAAATGTGAGCCATGCCAAGCACTCATGCGTGTAGAGAGATGTATCGCTGATTCCCAAGCCTCTGGGTACGAGGGGCACTAGCAAACTGATCTATCCTCATCTTCCTCCTCCGCCTCAAAGTCGCCTAGCCATCCCTCTTCCAAGGCAGGGACTCGTAACTCTCGGTGAGTCTAGAAATACCTCCTCCTCCTCCGCTATCCCCGGCATCAAGCCTTTAACACAGCCCTGGCTTGCCCTGATGATGATGCCCCTGAGAGCTAGATTCTGCCACCTTGCACTAGTCGTTCTTGAGGAACCCCGAACCACTGCCGAATGAAGGACCGATGAAATTGTGATAACTGTCAGTCCTGTTGAGCGTGGATTGACGGAGAAAAGGCTTGTCCGTGATCCTCATCTTTTGCTGTGTCCGTCTCACTCCTCCATCGCGTGGCGGTACTGTTAGTTTCAGAGTGTCCACGATCGTTCAGAACTAAGATTCACCACAAGGCTCATGCAGTGACAAGGTGGTGCATTGTCCCGCACTGTAGCCTTATTGGTGTCTTTCTTTCAAAACTGGCAATGGATGTGCAGAGCTTTTCTAGGCTCATTTTCGTACCTGCCTCCACTCCTCGGTGGTTCAACACGCCCGAGTCCTTACCGAAGTGCAGCATATGTATGGCCAATGTGTCAGCTTCGTACTTGCGTAAGTTGCATTGCCTCTAGGGCTGCCACGAATCGCTGTGTGAGCATGTGGAGGGGGTGGGTGTGAATTCCACTGTGTTGCCTACGTCAACAATGAAGACGGATGAGCGGTGTAGGCCGAGCGAGCGCTGCAGGAAACGACAGTCCAGGGTCGGGACATAGCGATGGTTTGGCGAATAACGAGGACGTAAGTGCGATACTGGCAGAACCTCGCGAGCCATCCTGTCAGCAGGCAGTCCGACCCGGTAGCGTCTTTAGAAAATTTCGTGGACGTGACAATGGATTCAGTACATGTGCCAGCAAGTGATGTCTACCAGCAAAAACGATCTAGGAAGGGCGGTCCACAGATTTCGCCCCGTTATACTGCCCCCCACCATTGAGCCTGTCACAAGGTTCTTCTGGTCCTCACCCAGCCATCGCTCCGGGTCCACAGTGTTGCTTTTGGAGCCTTCACAGCTCCTGACCAGTGGTGGTGGGGACGGTCTCCAAGGCAGATAATTTTTATATCAACAACTTCCCTGGTGTCTCCTGGTGCACGTGAAGCCCACCCAAGAGGAACCTATATGGGGGAAAGAAGCCCTTGCAAACCAACCCTGTGCGGTTTGAAGAGCGTTAGTGCGCCGAATCGCTGAGAGCCAACCGTCATTCCCCAGAGACATCCACACAAGCACACCCAGTGAGCTGTCACAGAGATATAGCGGTCCTTGCCGCGTCGCTGTACTAGTCCATGGTGTGGAGGGAGTTCTATGGACTTTTCCGGACACAGATGCAGACAAGCGCGCTTGAAATTTTAGATGACACGGTTTGCTGGCCAGGCATTGACGCTTTTTCCTGGCAAAGAAAATGCCTCTCGTCATCTGGTATTGGGGTGGTCAGGGCGAGGTGCCATTGACGATTGGACGGAACCCATGCATTGTCCACCAAACCGTAGTGGAAAGGTACAAAATAGACAATATTCCAGGCCAAAAGGCCGGCGGCAATCCGGTAACATTGCAGAGTCGCATTTTGGCTTTGAGTTGTATCTATTTGGTTATAAAGTGTTTCTTTTCTGGTTCCCATACCTGTAAGACTAGAAGCCTGAGTGCATGCAAGACTGGCCGCTGTAGACGCGTGCAGTCGTCAAACTGCGGAAGGGAGAAATGGGGGTAGATTGGGTCCTCTGGTGGTGCTGGTGGTACTAACCGTGAGCGACCGGATGGAGCTGAAGCGGTGGCAGGCGATCCCTTAACATGAATCTGATAGACATGGAGGCAGCAGAGGAACGCTTTGTTGGTGGTGCGTGGGATGGAGTAGGAGGCGGTAGACAGAAGATGGTGTGACAGTGGTATGTGAGGGAGGGCCCGTCTTTCCGTTTCTGGCCTTTTTTAGGGCCAAGATTGTGTTCCCGTCCATTTCAACACATTGCATTCTGCTGCATGAGACAAGACAGTTTTATGGTGGTGGGTTAACCACTTAAGGTTCATGCCTCTACTTTATGCGTTACGGCAAAGGCGGCAATGACACTCTCTGGGTGAATCAGGAGGCTGCTCAAAGAAAGGCCCAGGCATGAGAGGAGTCCTGGACCTTTTGACTTGCTATGATGCGGAGGATCGGTTTTTTGCGCGTGACCGTTGGTTGCTGGCGAAGTCATATCACGAGTACATCTTGGTCGACCACAATTTGCCGCCTCCTGGTTAGGGAATCCTTTTTATGTGGACGTGGGACCCAATTGACACTACCCCCATTCGTCTTCCGCCCTCTTCCACGATGATTGAACGCTCGCAAGCAAATTCTCGAAAAGGGACCAGGATTCGGATCTCCTCAATGTCGTCATCATCCATCATATCCACACAGGAGACATGTGTCGTCCTGACTTTCTTTCTGCAAACCAGAAGCTGGCGGGCTACAAAGCAAGGGGGAGCACTAGCAAGGCGTTGTCGGCCGCAATCCGTTGATTTTTGACGATTGACCGGGTCCTTCCTTCATCCCTCCTCTGATTGGCATCAGTAACTGGGCGTCGAAGCAACTAAATCATGCTCTCGTGATCTTTCTAACTATGCCTATCTGACCACCGAACCGGCATTTGTGTCTGCATATCAAAGAGGTCTCAGACAATGGATTATCTGCCACATATTGGGTACACGAGTTGACATTGGGCTGTCTTCATGGTTCAGTGATGGATGCCATATGATGATGGCAGATGTACGACATTTTGGGCCTTGACTGGAGGACGAGATAGATAAGACTTCTAGTATGCGAGGTTGCATAACCACTAAGAGGACAGAATGGCGACTATGTTCGTTACTTAGTATTCACAGGGCCCTGACCAGGCGATGACATGGCCTGCAGGGTCCTTGCAAGCAGACGATCCGCTGGCATTGCGTGTTGTCGCCTATGCACGGAAGTAGCATCCTTCTCCTTCGGTACCTCTACCTCCATGTTCAACCACCCCCTTTGCTCTACGCATTACCACCTTCCTGCATTTCGCTCCATGTCCAGAATATAAAAATTTTGAGTAAGGTATTGGAATAGTATTGGAAAGACCTCTTATTAAAAACTGCAAAATCACAGCTAACTCAAATTCCCTCTCATCAATAACAAAGATTTGCTGGATATCAAGATTTAACGAGCAAGGTGTCTATTCAACAATCTTGTACTGGCAATAAGTCCAATAAAAAACGACGTATACTGTTATGTTGTATGATATAGATAAACGTAATTTTTTTGCAACCCTTACAAATCACACAGTGTTTAATAATATAATTGCTTGGTTTTTAAGATTTACGTAGATGCTGCGTCAATGAACAATACTGTGGTGCGCAAAATTCAAAAAAAACAACACTTAACTGTATATGTTTTGAATAATAATACGTATTGTTTTTATACACCTTTCAATTCCACCTGTGTTGAATATAGAATTGCTGTTTTAAGATTAAACTTAGATGCGTGCGTCAATGAACATACTGCGGGTATAGCGCAAATAGTCAAAAAACACGGTAACTGATATTTTTGCGGATACTAATAAACGTATTTTTTGGAGCACCTTTCGAATCTTCACAAACTGTGATGAGAATTAATAGAAATGCTGTTTTAAGATTTACGTATAAGCTTTGCGTCAAGTAACGTACTGGTGCGCCAAAAGGTCATAAAAAACGAACGTAACTGTTTATGTTTTGATTTAATAAACCGAGTCTTTTTTTGTGCACCTTTCATAATCACCTGTGGTGAATTATTATTATATAGCTTGATCTTTAAGATTTAACGATAGTATGCTGCGTCAATGAACAGTACTGGTTGTGCGCAAAAGTCAAAAAACATCGTAACACAGTTATGTTTTGATATAATAAACACTTATTATTTGCACCTTTCCATTCACCTGTGGTGAATATAAATTGCTGTTTTAATGATTATATAACGTGTAGAATGCAGCAGGAGTGCTGCTAGCAATTGAACAGTAACTGGGTGCGCAATAAGTCAAAGAAACACGTAACTTGTATGTTTGTGATATAATAAATGGGATTTTTTTGCTCCTTTCAATTCACCTGTGGTGATTTATAGAATTGCTAGAGTTTTAAGATTTCACTTAGGAAGCAGCGTCAATGAACAGTACTGGGTTGCTTCAAAAGTGTCAAAAAACACGTAACGTTATGGTTTTGAAATTAATAATACTGTAATTTTTATCCACCATTTCCCCAATTTCACCCATGTGGTTGAAATATAGAACTTGCTGGTTTAAGAGTTTACCTTAGATGCATTGGTAGGCGTCAATGAAACATACTGGGTGCGCAAAAGTCAAAAAACACGTAACTGTTATGTTTTGAGATATAATAAATGGTATTTTTGCACCTTTCACGATTCACCTGTGTGTGGAATATAGAATTCGCTGTTTAAGATTTACGTAGATGCATGCTTCAAGGTTAACAGTACTGGGTGCGCAAAAATCAAAAAAACACGTAACTGTTATGTTTTTTGATATAATAGAAATGGTATTATTTGCACCTTTCAATTTCACTCTCTGTGGTTTGAATATAGAATTGCTGTTTTAAAGATTTACGTATATGCTGAGAGCGTCAAAGATACATTACTTGTGGTGCTCAAAAGAAGTGCAAAAAACACGTAACTGTTATGTTTTGATATATATAAACGGTATTTTTATGACACGCTTTCAATTCACCTGTGTGAAATATAGAGTTGCTGTTTATTAAGATTTACGTAGATGCGTCAGCGTCAATGAACATAACCTGTGTGTGCGCAAAGAGTCAAATATACACTTAACTGTAATGTTTTTGATATAGATGAGAAAGTGCTTATAGTTATTAATTGTGGCACCGTTATTCAATGTGCACCTGTGGTTGAATAAAGAATTGCTAGTTTTAAGATTATAACGTAGATCTGCCGACTCAATTTGAACATTACTGGGTGCGTGCAAAAAGTACAAAAAACATGTACTGTTATGGTTTAGATATTGAATATACGTATTTTTTTCACCTATCCAGATTTCACCTGTGGTTGGATATATAATGCTGTTTAAAGAATTTAACATATGAAGCTGTGCTGTCAAATAACTAGAGATACTGGGTGCGCAAGAAGTCAAAAACACGTGATACTGTATATGTTGGATATATAAACGGTAATTTTTGCACCTTCAATTCACCCTGTTGTTGAATATAGAATTGCTGTCTAAATTTACGGTAGATCTGCTTCAATGAACGATACTTGGTTGTCTGCAAACAGTCAAAAACCCTTAACTTAATTGTTTGATATAATAAATGGTATTTTTTTGCACTTTCAATTCACCTTTGGTGAATATAGAATTGCTAGTATTTAAGATTTACGTAGAATGCTGCGTCAATGAATCAGTACTGGGTGCGCAAAAGTAAAAAAACACGTAACGTAGTATGATTTGATATATATAAAACGTGTAGTTTTCTATTTTGAGCACCCTTTCCAATCCACCTTGGGAATATAAGAATTACTGTTTAAAGATTTCACGTAGATCTCGCGCTCAATGAACAGTACTTGTGCTGCTCAAAGTCAAAAAGACACGAAACTGTTAAGTATTTGATATAATAAAATTGGTATTTTTTGCAACTTTCAATCACCTGTGGTAGAATAAGAATTGCCATGTTTTTAATATTTACGTAGATCTGCTCAATGTACAGTACTGGTGTCGCAAAAGTCAAAAAACCGTAACTGTTAATGTTTTTGATATAATGAAAATGGTATTTTTTGCACCTATTCATTCCACCTGGGTGATATAATAGGAATTTGCTGTTTTTAAGAATTTACGTGATGCGGGCGACAATGAACAGTAATGGTGCTTGCAAAAGTCAAAAACACGTAACTGTGATGTATTTTACGTACGATCACCTACGGTATTTTTGGCAACAAACAACCTGTCTGATACAAGATTGCTGGATTGTAATTTAATTGGCAAGGTAGGATATATCAACAGTCACCACAATAAAATAACACCTATCTGAAATGTATACTGATAAAAGTGGATGTTTGCAGCTATACAAAGAGACCTGCCATTACAAAAATGATGTTATATTCCAATTTAGTATCAGGCTGCCCAATATCCAGGAAAATATTACATAGCAAACTGTTATAATAAAGATATTCCACTACAATGTCTACACTAAGTCTTGTTAACATTATCCAATGTTTCATATATAGATATGAGCATTGACTGTTGTTCCGCCGCCGCTTGTGCAACGCTCACCCCCCCCCCCTCCCTGCATCCCCACCAGGTGCCGTGAAATGACAAGCGGTAGATGCTGCTTTAAAATTCTCATAGCTAACTACATAAATTCATCAAGATCTCTCTAATCTAAACTAAATTGGGACGATCCACAGCTAAATAGAAGAGTATTCTCTGTGCAGAAAAAAGGACTAATATGTCGCTGAGTCTGTTTGGGCCACAGAACAAGAGCGCAGTCCTTTCCCTATGACACCTCAGAGAGACACTGAGGCTTGAAACAGGAAACGCTGTTCTTTAAAAAAAAAAATGTAGAAACGAGGTCCATGTGATTTTTCCAGCCAATCGCAACATAACACATCCCATTCGATGACGCCGCACACACCTATCTCAACCCTGCTCTATTCTGTAATACTTATTATGACTTGGCCGCCAAAATTACATGAACAGCCGAAAACAATGGCGCGATCTGTAATAGATGATGCTCAGATTTTAACCTTAATATTCGCTGATGAATCTGGAAAATTCGATCACCATAAAAACCTTGCCGATTCAACTTTAGTCGAGGTAAAAAATTCGATCAACCACTATGTCAGCGATAACATGCCCAAGAGGGATAACACTGAGGTTTTCAGTGGATAACAGGAAATTAGTACATTTTGTGGTAGTAATAGGTGTAGGCATTTAAAAATAAATGAGTTTTGGAGGGGCTACAAGGAGGAGGAGGTAAGAGGGTGTAAGCAGTGCAAATGAAGGTCAGTTTACATGTGTATGACATTACGAAATAAATTCAGCTGCTAAGACTTGTAAATCTAGCTGTTGGCGCGAACAGATACGAATACACTTGTAGAACAGCAGGCACAGAAACTAACATACATGGAGATAGAATTTGTAGTTTAAAATATGTACAAGTGGGTATAGGAAAGTATTAAGGCCCCATTCAATTTTTCACTCTTTCTTTTCATTGCAACCAGTTTTTGGTAAGAATCCTAAAAGTAAATTTTTTGCTGATTAATGTTACACATTGTCAGCCTGCCCCCCCCCACATCTTGAAACATGAAAAAAAAAACAGAAAATTCATATATTTTATGCAAATGTAATAAACGACAAAAACTGAAAATAACGCATTGGATCTATAAGTCAATTTCAGAAACCCTTTGGCTCAGTAATTGAAGTAGAAAGCCACCTTTTGACCTATTACATCCATGAATCTTCTTGTTAACGCTGCAGACAAGTGTTTTCAAATCCCCTGGAATTTGGGGATACTTTGCATTCTTACCATGTGCAAGATCCTCTCCAGTACTTCAGGTCTGGATAGGTGAATGTGTTGAGGTTGAACATCCTATTTTCAGTATCGTCATCCAGAGAAGCTCAATTTGTGTTTAGGTGCAGGGCTCTGGTCTTGGTCCATGAACTGAATTGAGGACACAGAGTCTGTTCTGTGAAGGCCACTGCTCTTGGTTATTTGATAGTCTGGTTTTGCGGTTAGTGAGTCTTTGAGTATCTTGTTGGATAGGAGAACCTATGTCCCTGTCGTGTAGGTGTCCAGAGCGTCTGAAAAGGTGTTGTGTTCCATCAAGATATCTCTGTTACTTGGCCACGATTCATCTTTCTTGCTTCGAATTGCAACCAGTATGTCGCTTATCCCTTCAGGACTATAAAAACACACCAATAGCATAGATGCTGGGCCACCTACCTATTGGTTTCACTGTTTAGGGAGAGTTGAATTGGAGGGCAAATTTTTATATGAGTCAGGGCCGTTTATTCCACACATTACTGCTTAAAATTAACACCAAAATTTCAATCAGGAGCCAGAGAAATCTTAGTTGTTGTCTCATAGTCGGGGAGGACCTTGCAATATTGATTTTTTAGTTGTCGAAACTCGTAATGTCGAGCCTTTGCATAAGTCGTTTGTTTACTTGAGGAGGAACGCTTCTGTCTGCACATTCTTGCCTGATAAATCCATGACTGATGTGGGGCTGCATGTGAAAGTGACTTTGGGAGAAATTTTCTCCCATCTAGCCTACTGCAATCTTCTAGGAGCTAATGCCACAGTGGAAACTATGGTCCTTCTATCCTTTATATACTCTCTCACATAAGGCTCATCTCCCCATGATTTAGCAAGTATTGTGTTGGCAGTGCCAGGGTCAATGAAGATTTGTGCGATAGGATATGGGCAATTTCTCAAAATTCCGGATTCGAGATCACTTCGATCTAATTAACCCGACAAAATTCGTTTCGGTCCCGAATAACTTCGGGAGGAAACCACGTTAACAAAACACATATTTTTGCCAGGCTGCACACATCCTGCAGGGGAGTTGCTGTAGGACAACGTTTTAACCTATGCTTAATAATATGCAGAGGAGGAAGGGCTTTTGGATTGGTGCTTCATAATCAATGTTGTGAGTTTTAGTATGACATCGCACATGACATGCCTGCCGTGCGCTCTTATAATACGCTTCACATATAAAATTCCCTTGTCACATAATAGGCAAAACTGTAACCAGAAAAACTGAAGGCGGGAATGTGAGCCTGATAAAGACATGGCAGCAGAAAGCTGAAAAAAACAGCATGATGAGCTCAGTGTGGCAACATCATGTGACAGAGTGTGGAGATGACCGCCAGCAATGAGGTCAGAGATGGCACAGATGACATTCTGGAGGTTGCAAGAAACAGAAGTATGCCCACAGAGTGTGGCTACAATGTGACACAGTGTCCTATTGTCACTGCATGCAGCAGCATGAGGTCAGACAGAGGAACAATCTTACATGTCTGGAGATGGCATAAACTGGAGAAGAGTCGCACAGAGTGGCACAATAGTGTAACGACAGAGTGGAATGTCACGGCAGCACATCATGAGGTTCAGACAGTTGAGGCACAAAGAACAAATTCTGGAAGGAATGTCAAAAACAGGAGTAAGGCCACAGAGTGGCACAATCACAACAGTGTTGAGGTCACGGCATGCAGCAGCATGAGGTCATGCCAGTGTGCACAATGACATTCTCTGGTAGTGGCAAAAAACAGGAGTAGGCCACAGAGGGCGACACACATGAAACAGTGTACAGAGGTCATGGCAAGCAGCAGCCACACTTGAGGTCAGACATTGGCCACATGGTAACAATTAGTGAAGGTTGCAAAAACACGGAGTAGTATGCCACAGTAGTGGCACAGGACACAGTGGGAGTGTCACTTAGGCAGCAGTAGGCATGAGGATCAGTACAGTGCACAATTACATTCTGGAGGCTGTGCAAAAACTGAAAGTAGAGGCCACAGTGAGTGGCGACCAATGACTCTAGGAGTTTGCGATGTCACGGCATGCAATCACAGCATATTAGGTTCATACAGTGGCACAATACAATTCCTGAATAAGACAGGCAAAAAGCTGGAGTAAGGGCCACAGGGAGAATAAGGCCAGCAATTACGAGAGAGTGGAGATGTACCAGCAGCACGCCATGAAGGTCCAAAAGAGTGTCTCAATGACACTGGTGATTGAGTGTCACGGCAGCATGCACCATGAGGGTCCAACATTGTGGCACAATGCCAAATTCGGAGTGTGTGCAAAAACAGGAAAAGGCCACAGAGTGGCACAATGACCCAGTGTGTGAGGTCACGCAGCAGCTGCTAAGAGGTCAACAGTGGCACAAATAGAACATTCTGGAGGAGGCAAAAACAGTTGAGTAGGCCACAGAGAGTGGTGCCCAATGACAGAGCGAGTGGAGCAACAGCAGCATTAGGTCAAAGGAGTGCACAATGTACATACAGTGTTGTGAGTGTCACGGCATCAACAGCAGCTATGCCATCAAGAAGGTCATAGAAGTGGCCAATGACAGAAGTGTGGAGGAGTGGATGCAGATACCAGTCCCTGGATAAAGAGTGAGGGGAAGATGAGGAGAAACTGTCAGCAAATGCGTTGGCACCAGGTCTGGTTGGGCATCAGAATAGTTGGTCTGGTGCAGGTAGTTTGAACCCAGACTCATTTCTCACAGTTTGGTGGTGAGCGTCATGGCTGATGTAGTCTGACCCTATGGCATTGGTGTATGTGAAATATCCTTTCCGAACCACGCCTGTATTCATCTGACAAAGTCAGTCCGTATCCACATTTCCCGTGGACAAGCGGGTTCTCCTTGGGGTAAGTGATGGCCTCCGCAGCACTGAACACCCGCTCTGTTATGCACACTTACTGGCTGGGCATGACAGCTTCTCCACTGCTAAACGTCGGGCAGTTCGGCCACACATCCAGTTATGTGCGCTCGCCCAGTAGTCCAACGGGTCTGCTAACTGGGGTAGGCGGATGCTGTTCCGAAGAAAGGTACCACCGACCTGATGGTTCAGGGTCTGCTACCACGGTGCCTGCTGCTGGCACAGGCTGTGTCGACTGCCCTCCTCACTAGGCGGTGAAGGAAGTCTGCTCATCAGTGACTCAGAATTAGGTTGCTGCTGATGGAGCTGGTACTAAGCCCGAGACCCCCACCTTCCCCCACAGCCGCGGCAGTAGTACGTGAGCGCTGTAAGAACCCCCCGGTCAGACCTGTCCAGAGGAGGACGAGAATGCCGCAAACAGGCAGCGGCCAACTGACTACGGAGATATTACATCACCCTATAGTAATTTGAGTTTGTCCTCCCCTCTCTAGCAGCTAGGAAAAAGGCTCCTCATTTTGGACCACTATCGAGGGGTCCAATAGGGTAGGAGAGCCAGAAGTCATATCCCTCTGCCGATGTCTGACTATTCGCTGTCACTTACCCCAGGCAAATCATGACAAGCTGCGGCCATCTGCACAATTGACTCCAAGGGCCTCCCTGCACTCCATCTCCACTTAATACTGCCAACGTGCTTGCGGGTCATCTGCTCGTCTTCCTCATCTCCATCAACCTCCTACCAGTCTGCTCCTTCTCCTCCATCCCTTCTCCACCTGGGTAGAAAATTCCACTCATTTCACCAGAACAATGCTTCGTGAGCATCCCAATGTCCTCCTCCTCCACTTATTCTCTCCATTTCAGCGTCCACAGCGACTCATGGGCCGGGCGAGATGTAGTCGCCAACGGTCCTCCAGTCCCTCTTTTCTGCCCGCGAACAGATTTTTCACCCTCTGTTTCAGGACATGAAACAGTGGAAATGGACGTTATTACATCCCGTAAGTCCCGTGGTGACTGACAAATAACGTGAATCCTCGACTGGCTCATACAAACGGCAGCTGTCACTGGCATGGAAGCTGCCCTGTGGCTGTGAACATCAAAGTGACGACAGATTAGGTACTCCTGTCCGCCTTTATTCATCAAAAAATAGTTAATGGCCCTTACTCTTTCATCACAGATTGGTCTCCAACAAGTGCAGGTCTGGAATTCCAACCGGGTGGAAACATCGACAAATCAGGTGAGTGGTTGGGGGAGGCCGTCTGCCGCTGCAGTTTGAGCGAGTAGGGTGTTCCTGGCCTTGTATGAATGGATGGAGTGCATGCACAGATTATCTGTAGCCATTTTCAGTAATCTTCTTGAAAGAGTTCGGTGGTGAAGACTTCAGGAACCTTTTCACAACCAAATTGAACACTTGCGCCATTGCAAGGGCGCATGGACCATCCCTCCTCGTGCATGCGGTGACACCATGTTCCTCCCATTGTCCCTTAGCACCATGGTTTTTCCGAGTTTGCAATTGACAGGGATAAAGGCCTGACACAATCGATTTCTTTGCTGAATGATCGGCTGAGGAGATTCCTCCCCCTGTGTGACATTGTTTGGCCGAGGCAAGCCAGTGTAGAACTGCGTTGAGCACCGCTGTGCCCCGAACACAGTTGGTATGATGGAGCATTAACTTGTGGAGGCGAGATGGTGGGGTTGGTGGTGGAAGGAGGTGATGGAGGCGCGGACATTGGCCAGGATCCACAGTTTTGACAATTGTGGAGGAGAATAGCGCCGTCTCCTGTCCAAGATTGTTGTGGTGCCTGGGCAGGAAAGCACATTATCACCCAATGGGCCTAAAGTGGACATGTACAGGCCCTGACCATAGTTTACAGCTCAGACGCTTCCGCAGGCTGCCGTTGCACACTTGGAACAAAACGCGAGTAAGCACAAGGACTGGGCCCACCTTCTGTTCTACTATTATGAAGGTGCTGGTAAGTGACTTTTTGGAAAATATATTACGGCTTGAGGAACTCTCACATCTCGGCTCGGCACAAGAGGCCATAAGTTATCTCTGAGACTTGCATGAGTCCAACCATTTGGAAAAGGGATGGGTACTGCAGTACAAAACAACATGTGACAGGAGCACGTCAGCATCTGACACCTTAGTGGATGGTTAGGACACATACAGTTTGTCTCTTGCAATCGCCTCGCCTGCACGACTGATGGTGCCCATATGAGTAGCAAGGAGCAGGAGCATCTGTACCCGGAGGGAGATGATTGTCGAAGAGAAACAGCTTCCCCTTCGTGCAGAGGTGGTGTGAGCCGTTGACTGGATGCAGATGAGGTATATGCGTGCGCACTGGCCCGGTCTGCTGGGAGCTGCTGCTGTCTGCTGCGGCGGCAGAATTGGACCAACCACATCTGAGCCGCAATGTGTTCTCCCAGTTGCCCACCGGATGTAGACGGGCTGCAATTGTGTTGAACGCGAGGCCGATTGCCGAAGTGTTTTAGCACCCTGGCCAGTATGCTTCAGCTTGTCAGCCTAGCAGATTCTAACATATTACCAAACATTGCGGGACTCCTCCAGTGTCTTAGCAAAAGAACTGAAACACGTTGCAATAGTATCTGATTTTAACCGCCAACGGAGTGTCTGCCGACACTGAGGTGACTACTAACCAATGCCGTCTCTGACCTAGCGGGTGCGGTCGCTGATACCCCATGTGCTGCTACTTTCATTGGTGACTTGCGAAGTCGGGTTTTTTTACCCCGAGGACCGGAGCTTGGCTCCCGAACCCTCACACTGCGCTATCCTGCTGACTCACGGCCACACAAGCCCACTTAGCTGCAGCGTCCGCTGCCTGACGCGCAACGCTGACGCCCTCTCTTCTCTCCTGACGAATGATGAAGCCCTTGGCCTCACCCGGGCCACCCAATGTGGCTGGTCGGGGTGCTACATCATGCATCTATTATGATGTTTCAATCGACACTTTGCTGTCCGCTCATAAGCCGTGGGGTACCATAGTGATGCAAGAGGCTTTGACCCTCACAACATGACCCGTCGCCATGCCACTCTTCCACATCTATACATTGGCCAACTACTGCAAAAAAGCAGGTGAATATTGGCCCCATTTCTTCGCTGCCAGTAGCTTTGCTGACTGCCCTCCTCAAATTGTTCATCTCTCGCTGATTATAGTGGCGCTATGAGCCCAGACCGACTATAGTAGATCTCTGGCTGAGGGGAACCGGATGTGTAAAGCGTCGGGTTTTTTTTTATTTTTGGGGAGTGTACAGGTTGAGGAGGCCGCTGACCCCGCCCCAGGGCCATGCCAACTGAATGGTTGAGTCTGACTTTCCCAACCGACCTCTTGCTGGTGTTGTCAGACTGTCATCTAGGGAGGAGAGTGGATGACCTATCAACCAATCGAGAACCCTTGGGTTGCTGTCAGCACACCGGCCCCGCTAGATGACAGCGGCGAAAGTGTTGTGTCCATCGACCGAGTGACCCGCTGCTGCGACTTTCCCCATGCTGTATACCGCGACATGGAGCCAGCTCCAGCAATGTTGAGGACCACTGCGCCAACTGCGCATGAGTAGATGCCTGCCACCTCTGCTTAGTCCTGACCTATACTGTTTTTTGTTCTAAAATTTACAGACACTGAGTTTGAAGAAGATATCTGTATTTATGATAAATACACACCCTGGATATTAATGAGCTCCAAATGAAACCAGAGTAGCAAGCTTGGTGTTAACCCATGGAATATAAAATTGCGCTCCACAAATGAGCCAAAAAAAAGTTACTTTTATTGAGTTGTTTTAAAAACTCAGTGTATTTAATGAGAATATAATAGTCACAAACAGCTAATTAACCCTGTCCGATATGAATATATGTGCTACAGGCAAAAAATTGCTTCCTTTTTACGAGTGAAGTGAAGAAGGTTTTCTTTAGTGACTTAAACAGAAGGAACAACGCTTAATTAACCACCCTTGGATGTAAATTGCGCAAAAAAATTGAGCAAGCATGCCCAAAAATGAATTGGTTATTAGGAATTTAAATAAACGCTGTTATCTTCCAATGAATACAACAGGACAGGCCTTAGATAACCCTTGAGATAATTTCTTCAATGTGCGTATGAGCAGATAGCATTAAAAATGTTAGTTGAGCAGCTGCAAATGTAGATCATCACACTGGACTTCGAGATCCAAATAACCCCACAAAATGAGAATAGAACGTTAAGAGGAAGCCATCTCTGAGACAGGCCTGTCACCCTCCAAAAATCGCTGAGATATAAAAAGGAGTTTCTTTAGTAAGAGATTCATAGTTGCAACAGGCCGTGGCATCATAATCACCTTGTCCTAATCCAGTTACAAGAGAGATGCGGAAATGTAGCTACGCGCAGCGGTCGCGTCCGGACTTATAAATATGTTCGGTGACGTCACAGAAAAATCACTGCGCGGTCTCTGATTGGCTTCATCTCTGTCACATTGAGTCATGCAGCCTAATGCCCGTTCTTCCACCCAGAGGTTCTTGCCGCCATGTAAACGCATGGCTCGTGCAGTAAGCCATTTTTATACATCAAAATCACACTTCAATTCACAAAGTACCCCAAACTTTCGACTTCGTTCATGAACTCAAATAGTTTTCCTGAATTCTATAACTAATTGCCACTTCGTTAGAAATCAATACGCCCATCGTCTATTTGCGCGTTCGTCCCCCAAATCTCTAGCCACTTTATTATTAAGGATGCTACTGAGCTCTTAGTGAGACGTGTTGAGTGCCTGCAGAAATATTCTTTGTGTGACCTTGGGTCAGCATCTGGTGCCTTGCCTTACAAATACTGTTCTCTTGACTATTGTGCAAGTTTTTGATGAGCTGTGAAGTCTATTATAGACAGGTACATTCCTTTCCTAATCAAAATCCAATCAGTATTAATTAACAAATGCTTGAACTCCATAATGTAGGTAGTAGTAACCATCTCAAGGAGAGTCAGAATTGAAATGAGAAATCATTTCTGAAGTTAAATATGGGAGATGTCCCAGCAAGAGTGATCTTACTAATTATGACCATGTTAGGCTATTGTCATGTTCATAGTTTGTTTTATATAAATTTGCAAATAATATCTAAAATTTCGTGTTGTTTTTCATTACAAGAAGGGGTGCAGAGTGTACATTAATGAGCAAAAATATTAACTTTTTGGATCTTACTAAATGCCTGCAATAAAAGAGTGAAAGATTGAAAGCGTCTAAATACTTTTCATACCCACTGTACACATTTAAACTAGACTACATCTCATGTCTAGCAGTTCTTGTGCCTGCTGCAATCTACAAACTGTATCCTATCTCTGCCGAAATTCCAGATATACAAGTCTTAAGGCTGAATTTTATTTGAAATATTACACCCTGTATGACCTTGATATGCACTGCATATACCTCTAACTCCCCCTCCTTGTGGCTCTCAAAATCTTTATTTTTAAATGCCTCCAATGGTACTGCCACCAAATGTACTAGAGTTCCGTTTATACCCTGACCTCAGATGTTTTCCCTTTGAATGGTTCTTGCTTCCACGCAATGGACGTGCGACTAATCATTTCAGAACCAGAACCGTCGAAAGTTCTTCCAATTCTGTGCATGTTCTCCGCTGTCCACCAATTTACTTGCAGTCTAAATCTTGTCGTAACCGAAACACCTCCATATTTGTCTCATTGGCAGTTTCTCACTGCCACCAATGGTACTGGTTGCCGGTCACTAAGCTAGTTGAACCAGAAACTCTGTTTCCCCATTGCCTATGTCTGCCCTTGCCCACCAATGGAAAATGCCGCCTAATCATGTCGAAGCCAGAACCCATCCATGGATCCCAATGGACCATGATCTACACGCCACCCAAATGTGTACCTTGGGTGGTGGTGTCAGCCATTTATATTTGTTTAGTAGTCCGCTGCACCTCCTATACTTGCAGCTAACTGCCCCTTTGCTTGCAAGCTGTTCCCTCATATTTACAGTTAGCTATTATTTGATAAGGAAATGTAAGAAACTTTAGCCTTTCAATTGTTTCTGATCACACTCTAGAGAGACAAATTTTCTTCACTAATTGGTGCCACGTATCTAAGTTTACTATTTCTAGATGGATAAGGTAACATTTCTCCTCACCTGTTATAGGTATAAAGTTAACCATGACATCTTCTCTTATTGACTGTTAATGTGGTTCGAATTCGCGTTCGAAGTTTGAACCGAACTTCAGAACCCATACACTTCTAAGTTCAAGGTTCCGTGACCTGCAAACTCAAACTTTGTAGGAATCGGCCGATTCCTATTAATAAGAAACCAGTATTAATTAAGATGCCTATTGTTCAACAACAGTCTCTATTATATTTTGTTACTTTATTTTCTTTTTGATGTTATTTTAACAGTTATGTCATTTATTATAGCTCTGAACTATATTTTTCGTCCACTTTACTACTTGTCAGGGATTGTTATCAACATAGTACTTAGACCGCATAGTAAAAATCATATATTCAGAATATAAGGTCTAGAGACAGAAATTATGACAGATCTTATCCATTTATTTTGCTTATTTTCATAAATGTAGAGTGAAATTTAATCCCAAAAGAATAATATTTTGTTAAAACTGGAATTATGTTTTTATATCTACACACGACTTATAACACTTGGGAGTCCATACAGTATAAGTAGCGTAGAGAATTAGCTCTCCGGGAGTTCTGTCTACCTGTGGAACATTTAGTCTTCATTTAATTACACCATAAATATGGCAGGTAATGACTTCACATTCTGTGTTGGTCCTGGGTGTAAGGCTCATGAACGCAGCTGGGATTACGTTCCGCATCAAGTAACTCTCTAGATACTGAAACTGAATATAGAGAAGCAAGGTAAAAAGGAACATGAATTTGACTGCTGAGGCCAAACAAATAACAGATGTGAGTAGTGTAGACAATCATTGTGTAACATGCTTAAACGTGCTTAATTTTATCTTAGAAAAATTAATAATGTATTCTTTAAAGCAAATATACTGATTTCTAAGAGTGTCTTAGCAATGTTAAACAAATCCCTCTAATTTTGGTGTATACAATAAATCTTTAGTTTTTCCTAGAATGTTTTTATGTAACAAATTATAATATAACAATGTATAAAAGAAAGAAATACACAGCTAGATTAACAATTTAAATTATTGTTTCAACCCTGGTAAATATATAGAAAGTAAAATAAAAATACATTTTTATGCACTTTTGTACATTGCTGTAGTTTTAGTTTGTCTGTTAAATAAGTTCTTCGATTTGGATTCTTAATTTAAATAGTAGGGTTAAAGTCTCATTGAGTCATATCAGTACTACCCATTGTTTTATGTATTATACACTATCATATATTATCTAGAACCTAAGCTTGGCATACACTATCTCTAATCCGTACAAATGAAACAGTGACTTTTTTCCTAGCATCTGATACAGTATCTGTTCTACACACAGGAAAAAAATATAAGTGTGGTCAGTGAGTTTTTCCTCTTAGGATTTCAAATCAGCAAAAATTTAAGAACTCTTCTGTTCTGTCTTCTCCTGTTGGTTTACTGGGGGACAATATGCGGGAACCTCCTGATCCCCACCCTGGTGTCCACCAGCAAGAACCTCCACACTCCAATGTACTTCTTCATCTCACAACTCTCTATTGGTGACATCTTATTATCCACAGACATTGTCCCGAACATGCTCCACATCCTATTGAATAATGGAGGGGCCATTACTTTTATCGGTTGTATCACTCAGCTATATTTTTTTGGTGCTGTAGAAGCATTTGAATGTCTTCTTCTTGCTGCGATGTCTTATGACATATATGTGGCCATCTGTAATCCCCTTCATTACACAGCTATCATGACAAGTAAACAATGTGTGATATTGATCATTGTCTGTTGGCTAATTGGATTTTGTATTATTCTCATTTCTGTCTCTACAACAGCAAAGCTAACTTTTTGTGGACCAAACATCATTGACCATTTATTCTGTGATCTTCTTCCTTTACTAGAACTTGCCTGTTCTGATACCTCCATTGTTCACATGGAGATGTATTTACTAGGCATTCCAACTGTCCTCATCCCGACCACCATTATTGTATTGTCTTATATTTATATTGTATTAGCAATCCTAAGGATCCCATCCAATACTGGTAGACAGAAAGCCTTCTCCACCTGTAGCTCCCACCTCATTGTGGTCTCCATATTTTACTCAACTCTTTTCAGTATTTATGTTTTTCCCAACTAAAGACCTAACATTTTCCATGAGTAAAATCTTATCCCTGCTCTATACTGTGTTCACTCCTATGATCAATCCCATTATATACAGTCTGAGAAATAAAGACATTAAGAAAGCCATACAAGGAACACTTTATAAGCGTAAGATCTGGTAATTAATTGATAATATATATATATATATATATATATATATATATATATATATATATATATATAATATATATATATATATATATATATATTATATATCTATTTGACACCTTAAAGGGGTTGTATCATTTCATTAAATGGTCTTCAGAATAAGGGGGCAGTGAAAACAAGCAACTTTGAAATTAGATGTCATTAGCAAAGCTGTCTTGTATTCACAGTTTTCCTTATCTTCTGTTTCCACTGATATACAGTGCTGGTCGGATCCCTCCCCCTTGCATTTCGATAGCTGAGAGCTCATTTATATTCTGTTCTGTCCCCCCTCCCTCCCAGTCATGGAGCCTGCATTCCTGCCTATCACTCAAAGTAAGGGACCGGCACATCTTCACTCTGCAGAGCCAGAAGAAACAGAATAACACTGCAGGGCTTCTACAATCAGGAAACAGAACAATTGTGTGTCGATCCCTGCCTCTCCTGCATAGAAGGGAGATGTGTGCCGGTCATATCCACAGAGATTTGTGAATATCCAAAGCAAAGATGAACAAAGTTTCTTGTTGTAAAGTAGTAAATTATATATATATTATATATATATATATATATATAATAATATATATATAATATATATATATATATATATATAAATATATTATATATATTATATAATAATAATAATCTTTATTTATATAGCGCCAACATATTCCACAACACTTTACAATATCGAGAGTATAAGCACAGACAAACCAGACATTACATTATAAAAAAGCTACGTACAAATCAGACACGCGGTGTGAGGACCCTGCTCGCAAGAGCTTACAATCTATTAGGGTGTATGGGTGAAACAAAGGGTTACAAGTGCTTGGTTTACAATGGTCCAGCCATGTTACATAAATATGGGGTAGTATACATAAAAAGTGGATGAACCTGCCATCCCAACCATAAATCTATATACAGATAAGTGCCAGTGGGTGCCAAGGTTTAGGAAGTGATGAATGTGTGACAGAATTTGGGGGTTAACAATTAGGGATCGTGATAGGCTTGTCTAAGAAGATGGGTTTTCAGAGCGCCCTTAAAACTGTGAGGGTTGCGAGTGTGCCTGATCACATGGGGTAACATGTTCCAGAGAACTGGTGCAATACGTGTGAAATCTTGTAGACGGGCATGGGAGGTTCGGATGAGTGAGGTGTGTAATCTTAGATCAGTAGCAGAGCGGAGAGCCCGGGTAGGGTGATAGACAGAGATGAGGGAGGAGATGTAGGGGGGTGCAGCGCTGGGGAGAGCTTTATGGGTGAGAGTGATTCGTTTATGTTGTATTCTGTACTGAATAGGTAGCCAGTGCAGAGACTGACACAGGGTAGAGGCATCAGTATAGCGGCTGGAAAGAAAGACAAGTCTGGCTGCTGCATTCAGGACAGATTGGAGAGGGGAGAGTTTACAGAGAAGGAGACCAACAAGTAGGGAGTTACAGTAGTCAAGACGAGAAAGAATAAGAGCAACAATGAGAGTTTGGGCTGTTTCCACAGTGAGAAAAGGACAGATTCTGGAAATGTTCTTGAGGTGCAGGTGACAGGAGCAGGCAAGGGATTGGATATATGGGGTGAAGGACAGATCCGAGTCTAGTATAACCCCAAGACAGCGGGCCTGCTACCTAGGAGTTATGGTGGTGCCACACACTGAGACAGAAATGGCAGGGTAAGGTCTGTTAGTAGATGGTGGGATGACTAGAAGTTCAGTTTTAGTGAGGTTTAGTTTAAGATAGAGGGAGGACATGATGTCAGAGACAGCGGACAGACAGTCACTGGTGTTTTGTAGCAGAGCAGGAGTGATTTCTCGGGAGGAGGTGTATAATTGGGTGTCATCAGCGTAGAGATGGTACTGGAAGCCGAATCTGCTGATGGTTTGTCCAATGGGGGCTGTGTAGATTGAAAAGAGGAGTGGACCAAGAACTGATCCCTGTGGAACCCCAACAGCAAGAGGAAAAGGAGAGGAGGTGGAACCCGAAAACGAGACACTGAAGGAGCGGTTAGAGAGGTAGGATGAGAACCAAGAGAGAGCGGTGTCATGGAGGCCAATGGAACTGAGCATGTTGAGGAGGAGGTGGTGATCTACAGTGTCAAACGCTGCAGAGAGATCCAGGAGAAGCAGCAATGAGTAGTTACCCTGAGATTTAGCAGTGTGGAGATCATTTTAAACTTTTGTTAGAGCAGTTTCCGTGGAGTGTAGGGTGCGGAAACCTGATTGCAGAGGGTCAAGAAGAGAGTTAGTTGAGAGATCGCGGATTAGGCGAGAATAGACCAAGCGTTCCAGGAGCTTAGAGACAAAGGGAAGGTTAGAGACTGGTCGGTAGTTAGCAGCACAGGACGGGTCCAGAGTGGGCTTTTTTAGTAAAGGGGTTATGATGGCATGTTTAAAGGAGGATGGGGAGATCCCAGTGGAGAGAGAGAGGTTACAGATTGTAGTGAGGTGAGAGAGGACAGCTGGATAAAGAGACTGGACAAGGTGTGAGGGAATGGGGTCACTAGAGCAGGTGGTGGGGCGCGCAGACAGCAGAAGCCTGGACACCTCTTCTTCTGATGCCGGGTCAAAGGCTGAAAGCAGATTAGAGGACATGTGGGCAGGGACATAACTGGTGTTATTTGGGGATTGTGAAGTGATGTTTTGCCGTATACTGTCGATTTTGTCTTTGAAGTAAGTGACCAGGTCTTCAGCACAGAGGTCAGTGACTGGGGCCTGAGCTCTAGGCCTTAGGAGGGAGTGGAAGGTGTCAAACAGGCGTTTTGGATTGTTGTGTAGTGTTGAGATGAGGGAGGAGACATATTTTTGTTTGCCTCATTGATGGGCAGTGTGGTAAGTCCTGAGCATGAATTTATAGTTGAGAAAGTCTACAGGTAGCTTTGACTTTCTCCACTGACGCTCAGCACACCAGGAACATTGCTGGAGAAAATGAGTCTGAGGTGTGTGCCAAGGCTGCGGACGTCTGACTCTGGTGGTGCGGTGTGTGAGCGGTGCCAACATGTCCAGGGTGGTTGAGAGAGTTTCATTGTAATGTTTAACAGCCTGGTCAGGACAGGAGAGGGAGGAGATTAGGGGCAGTGATGACTGTATGGTGTCAATGAGTTCCTCAGTGTTTGAGATTTCAAAAGGGGTGATGGGTAGGTGTGGGAGTTAGCGATAGTGAAGGAAATAAGGTTGTGATCAGAGAGAGCCAAAGGAGAGTTGCTAAGATTAGAAATAGAGTAGAGGCGACAGAAGACCAGATCAAGAGAGTTCCCATCCTTGTGAGTTGGAGAGTCCATAAGTTGCGAGAGGCCAAGGGAAGAGGCTAGTGAAAGAAGACAAGAGGCAGAAGGAGACATAGGGTTGTCAATGGGGATGTTGAAATCACCCATGATGAGAGTGGGTATTTCAGTAGAGAGGAAGTGAGGAAGCCAGGCCACAAAATGATCCAGAAACTGGCGGGGTGAGCCGGGGGGTCTGTACACGACCGCGACTCTGAGAGAAAATGGCCGGAAGAGTCTGAGGGTGTGTACCTCAAAGGAGGGGAAAGTGAGGAAGGGTGCAGGAGGAATGACCTGGTAGGTGCAGTGTGGAGAGAGAAGTATGCCGACTCCTCCACCCGGCCTGTTCTTAGGTCTGGGGGTGTGGGTAAAATGAAGGCCGCCATAGGTGAGAGCAGCGAGGTAAGCAGTGTCTGATTGCTGGAGCCAAGTTTCTGTGAGAGCTAGGAGATTGAGGGAGTGAGAGAGGAACAGGTCATGGAAAGCAGTGAGTTTATTACAGACGGATCGGGCATTCCACAGAGCACATTTAAATGGAACCGGAAAAGACGTACAACAAATATTACGCAGGGTTAGTGGGGTTTCTGTGGGAGGAAGAGGAGGAGGTGGGATAAGAGGGAAAGGAAGGTGGACCGGGGTTGAGAGAGATGTCTCCTGCAGCAAGAAGCAGGAGAATGAAAAGTGATCGCAGATGGTTCAGTGATGAATATGATCGGCTTTTGTGCTGCACCATGAAAAAGGGTGGTTTGGGGTAGTTGAAATGAGTAAGAAGTGTATGGGATGCATGCATATGGGAGAGGGAAGGAGAGATATATCTGTATATATTTATATACAAACACATGTACACATAAACAGTTAGGTCCATACATTTTTGGACACTGACAAAAATTCTGCTTTTCATATCTGTTTACTGCAACATATTCAATTTATAGTTTTAAAATGGACATAGGCGTAAAGGCCAGACTGTCCGCTTTCATTTCAGTGTATCCACATTAAAATTGGATGAAGGTTTTTGAGTTTTAGCTTCTTAACTTGAGCCCTGTTTCTAAGGGGACAAATTAAGTAATTTTTATAAAATGTTACTTTCTAATGGTTGAAAACCCTTTGTTGGCAATGACGGCCTGAAGACTTGAACTCATGGACATCACCAGACGCTGTGTGTCTTCCTTTTTAATGCTCTGCCAGGCCTTTTCTGCAGCCGTTTTCAGTTGCTGTTTGTTTGTGGCCTTTCTATCTGAAGTCTAATCTTTAGCAAGTGAAATGCTGGGTTGAGATCCGGTGACTGACTTGTCCATTCAATAATATTCCACTTCTTTACTTTGATAAACTCCTGGGTTGCTTTGGCTTTGTGGTTTGGGTCATTGTCCATCTGCATTACGAAACACCGACCAATCAGTCTGGCTGCATTTGGCTGGATTTGAGCACACAATATGTCTCTGAATACCTCAGAATTCATCTGGCTGCTTCTGTCCTGTGTCACATCATCAATAAACACTAGTGACCCAATGCCACTGGCAGCCATGCATGCCGAAGCCATCACACTGCCTCCACCATGTTTTACAGATGATGTGTTATGCTTTGGGTCAGGAGCTGTAACACACCTTCACCATACTTTTTTCTTTCCATCATTCTGGTAGAGGTTGATCTTCGTTTCATCTGTACAACGAATGTCCTTCCAGAACTGTGCCGGCTTTTTTTGGATTTTTTTTTTACCAAAGTCCAATCTAGTCTGTTTATTCTTGAGGCTTATGAGTGGCTTCCACTGTGCAGTGAACCCTCTGGATTTACTTTCATGCAGTCTTCTCTTTATGGTAGATTTGGATATTGAAACGCCTACATCCTGGAGAGTATTCAGAGACATACTGTGTGCTCAAATCCATCCAAATGCAGCCAAACTGATTGGTCGACGTTTAATAATACAGATGGACAATGACCCAAACCACAAAGCCAAAGCAACCCAGGAGTTTATCAAAGTAAAGAAGTGGAATATTCCTGAATGGACAATTCAGTCACCTGCTCTCAACCCAATTATGCAACATTTCACTAAACTTCAGACAGAAAAGCCACAGACAAATAGCAACGGAAAATCGCTGCAGTAAAGGCCAAGGCAGAGCATCAACAAAGAGGAAACACAGCGTCTGGTGATGTCCATGAGTTCAGGACTTCAGGCTGTTATTGCCAACAAAGGGTGTATAACCAAGTATTAGAAATTAACATTTTATTTACAATTATTTTATTTGTACAATTACCTGTGGTCACTTTAAAAACAAGGTGACTCGTGGTAAGGAGCTGAAACTTGTAAACTTTTCATCCAAGCCAAAAATCTGGACATTATGTCCATGTCCATTACATAACTGTAACTGGAATATGGTTCAGTTAACAGGTAAAAAAAATAAAAAATGTGTGAGTGTCCAAATATATGTGGACCTAACTGTATCAGAAGGTTCATATCACACAATATATATATATATATATATATATATATATATATATATATTATATATAATAATTGCCACTATTCACGCAGCCTTTAATTTGGGGGAACAGATTGCGACCGTACCTCCGCGCCGATTCGCTGCAGATACGGCGCAATCCGTCCCTTCATTGCGGTAATCCACTGCTCTCATACAGAACAGTGGATTCCGTCGCTCCACCCCGCTCGGCGAATCCGCCGCGGGGGGAGAAAGTGACATGCATATTATCCAGCGCAATACACGCCGTGGATAATGCAAGTCTATGGGCCGGGGAGCCCCCGCCCCTTATTCACGGCGGATTTGTGAGCTCAATACGGCTCACAAATCCGTCGGGAATAAGCCGTGTGAACACGGCCTAATAATAATAATAATAAGAATCTTTATTTATATAGCGCCAACATGTTCCGCAGCACTTTACAATTTGGAGGTAAACGTACAGACATTACACATTAAAAGTACTTACAGTTGAGACACAAGGTGTGAGGGCCCTGCTCGCAAGAGCTTACAATCTATTAGGGTGTACGGGAGAGACGAAGGCAAGAAGTGCTAGATTTACAATGGTCCAGCCATGTGACATAAATATGGGTTGTTTCACATAGATTTCGGATGAACCTGCCACCCTCTATATACATCTATATATATATTGTGTGATATGAACCTTCTGATACAGTTAGGTCCAGATATATTTGGACACTCACACACATTTGTGTGGACACTCACACATTATATTATGTATATAATATTATTAGAAGAAAGAAATATAATTAATACCATGTATATAATATATATATATATATGAATTATAACCTACCTATATACATACATGGCACGTTAAGTATTCAGACCCCTTTACATTTTTCACTCTTTCTTTCATTGCAGCCATTTGGTAAGCTTTGCCGATGAACGTACACTCTGCACCCCCACCCCCCCATCTTGAAAGGGAAAAAAAAACAGCAATGTAGATATATTTGCAAATTTAATAAACAAGAAAAACTGAAATATCACATGGTCTTAATAATTCAGACCCTTTGTTCAGTATTGAGTAGAAACATCCTTGTGAGCTAGTACAGTACCATAAGTCTTCTTGGAATGATGCAACAAGTTTTTCACACCTGGATTTTGGGATCCTCCGTCATTGTTTCTTGCAGATCCTCTCCAGTTCCCTCAAGTTGGATGGTGAACGTTGGTGGACAGACATTTTCAAGTCTCTCCAGAGATGCTCAAATGGGTTTAGATCAGGGCTCTGGCTGGGCAAGTCAAGAATGAGCACAAAGTTGTTCTGAAGCCACTGCTTTGTTATTTTAGCTGTGTGCTTAGGGTCATTGTCTTGTTGGAAGATGTACCTTCAGCCCAATCTGAGGTTCAGAGGGCTCTAGAAGAGATTTTCATCTACGATATATACTTGGCCATAATTATTTTTCCTTCAATTGCAAACAGTTTTCCTGTCCCTGCAGCTGAAAAACACCCTCAATAGCATGATGCTGCCACCACCATGTGTCACTGTTGGGATTGTATTGGGCAGGTGATGAGCAGTGCCTGGTTTTCTCCACACATATCCCTTTCAATTAACACCAAAAGTTCAATCTTCATCTCATCAGACCAGAGAATCTTATTTGTCATAGTCTGGGAGCCCTTCATGTGTTTTGCAAACTGTATGCGGCTTTCAGATACCTTGCACTGAGGAGAGGCTTCCGTCGGCACACTCTGCCATAAAGCCCTGACTGCTGGAGGCTGCAGTGATAGTTGACTTTGTGGAACTTTCTCCCATCTCCCTACTGCATCTCTGGAGCTCAGCCACAGTGATCTTGGGGTTCCTTTATACCTCTCTCACCAAGGCTCTTCTCCCACGATTGCTTATTTTGGCTGGGCGGCCAGGTCGAGGAAGAGTTGTGGTCGTCCCAAACTTCTTCCATTTTAGGATTATGGAGGCCACTGTGCTCTTATGAACCTTGAGTGCTGCAGAAATTGTTTTGTAATCTTGGTCAGATCTGTGCCTTGCCACAATTCTTTCTGTGAGCTCCTTGGGCAGTTCCTTAGACCTCATGATTCTCATGTGCTCTGACATGCACTGTGAGCTGTGAGGTCTTATATAAACAGGTGTGTGCCTTTCCTAATCAAGTCCAATCAGTTTAATTAAACACAGCAGGACTCCAATGACGGAGTAGAACATCTCAAGGAGGATCAGAAGGAAGTGGACAGCATGTGAGTTAAATATGAGTATCACAGCAAAGGGTCTGAATACTTATGACCATGTGATATCTCAGTTTTTCTTGTTTAATATATTTGCAAAAATATTTACATTTCTGTTTTCTTTCTTTCAAGATGGGGGTGTACAATAATGAGCAAAAAAATGAACTTTTTGGATCTTACCAAATGCCTGCAATGAAAAATGTAAAGGGGTCTAAATACTTTCTGTACCCTCTGTATAAAATATGCATTCTATTGCATAGAAATGCTGTAATAAAAAGAATAGTTTTGTGTCACTCACATGCATCACAAATTAGTACTAGCACAGCGTATAGCTCTTTTCATATAATACAAGCCCTCAGTTGACAGAAGAAAAAAAGTTGTCAAATTGCCACAGAAAAAATCTGGAAATAGAAATATTTTATTGTGTAAAAGTAAAACATATATAAATGAATACCATAAAATAAAAAAGACAGAATTAGTGTTTTTTCTTGTTCATTTTAACCTTACCATAAAAGGATAAAAAAGATGTCATCTGAACCCCAAAATGGTGTAAACAAAGACTACAGCTTATCCTATAGAAAGAAAAAAAAAAGAATTGATGCAAGTCCATTCACAGAAACATCAAAGATATATTTCTTAAAATATGGCAACTGGAAAGGACAGATGCTTCTTTTCAAATAAAATTATTTTAATGTAAAAAGAAAGATAAATGCTATCTACATTTTATATTGGTGAAAACTTATCAGCACATAGAACAACTTTAGCGAAATTAATACTGTACAGTGAACACCATGAACATAAAACTCAAAAATCAAACCTACAAAATTGCAGAAATGTTTGTTTCCATTCCCTCCACAAAATAATAAAAGATTTTGAATAAGTTGAACAGATGTAGCAAAGAGTAACTTGACAGGTAACTCATGGCACATAATTTTATCTTAACCTTTTTGATGGCTTTTGTTTATAGTTGTAAGCAGATAACACAGAAAGCTGAGATATCAGTATATCCGTATGTACCCCAAAATGGTGCCATAAAAAAAAATTAAATCTTAAAACAAAATGGGCCCTTATGTGGCTGCATCAATGGAAAAAAATGTTTTTTAAATAATTCTACATTTATGGACTCTGTGTCCTCAGTGGAAAAAAATGTGTGCACTGAAAGGGCAAATGTGTGGAGAAATTGCAAATTTCACTACAATACCCATTACATTCTAATCTCTGGGAAACATCTGTGAGGTCAAATCGTTCCCTTAAACCAAAAACATAATCTTGAATTTAGGCTGTGAGCCCCAACAGGGACAATGATCAATGTTAGTGATGGCAATCTCTGTATATCACTATGGAATATTATAGTGCTGCATATCACAAGGCATTATGGGAAAGGAGCTGGGAAGCTCATGCGCCCTCTGTTGGATGTAACAAATCCTCAATTTGCATCTGATTCACTGATTCATTTGGATTTGTTACATCCAACAGAGGGCGCATGAGCTTCCCAGCTCCTTTCCCATAATGCCTTGTGATATGCAGATGCTTAGTAGAGGGCAAAAAGGCAATCTCAACTCTACACACCTTAACTGGTGCTCTCCTCAAGGAGAGATGTTATCTTTCTCAGTGCTGTATAAATGAATAAAATAAATATATAGAAAATAGAATCCTTGAGGTTTTGGTTTCCAAACTGGCATCGATCATGTTGGATTTCTGTTGAACTAATATCTTGGGGGCTCTAAAAATGTGACATTCCACCTGAAACCGTTCCAGAAAAATCTCTGTTCCATTCTCAGATGGTGCTCCTCTATTT
This sequence comes from Phyllomedusa bahiana, assembly GCA_025379985.1. NCBI lineage: Eukaryota > Metazoa > Chordata > Amphibia > Anura > Hylidae > Phyllomedusa > Phyllomedusa bahiana. The sequence continues at coordinate 49,899 of JAODAL010018258.1, forward strand.
CTGAGCCGTGCCCTGTAACCAAACAACTAAATATGATGCTTGCTGTACTCTGGAAAAAAAATCATCTTTATTTATTATGCAATTTATCCTATTACCCCTGTCGAACAATATGTTGGGTAGTTGATCAACAGATTGGCAGTAGTTCAATATGTAGATCTTTGATGAGTCTTTTTGAGTTCAAACCAAAACACCCGGAAGAAACCCCAACCGACAGATCTGTCTAATGAGAGTCTCACTATTTGTGGGCTTTTTCAACATACTTTTTTATTGAATACGTTTTCCATATACATCAGAATGTAAACAACATAATAACACAATAAGTATAAAGCTGGAAAACCTGAGTTTGAAAATAGTAATTTTGTTATCATAATAGGTATCACAGATTGTACAGTATATTGGAGTGTACAGTACAAAGAATTTTGGTAAAAAAACATATAAATGACAAGCCACAAATGTTTTTATTACAGAAATGTTACAATTAAAATCTTTGCTCTTGTTGGTGAGGAAAAAAAATAGCATCCCTTTAAAAATGTTTATTTTCAAGAATATTTGTGGGAATCATGTGAGAGAGGGTGTTGTGGAGGTTGCATTGTTCCGAAAAATGGACCATCTCTTCCAGATTTTTTTAATCTATGTGAATTGCTCATTCTACCTGCTATTTGTTCCTTCACCATGTAATTAAATTGAATTGAGTTTCTTATTTCTGTCATTAAGGGTATACATTTTTTTTAAAGTTACTGGCAATGTGAGAACGTGCTATTGTTAGGATGTCAGATACAAGGGTATGTTCACAGGGCATGTTGAATCCGTGTGAACATACGCTGTTAGATACATGTTTGGATCCGTCTGTCGGACCCCAATCATGCATCTAACAAATAGCAATGTGATTTACATTGCTTTGACTTTGAAACACATATCGCCGTTCACACGAGTGATCGCTGATGCGCGTCTCATTGCGTCTTTTGGATCCATCCCAAGAATTTACATGTCAATTCTTGGTCCGAAAGACGCAGCAGGAGCCCTATAATAAACTATAAGGTGCGATTCTGCTGCATTCAACATGCATCCAAGCTGCGTACTGGATACGTGTTGGATCCGTTTAGGATCCGATCGTTTTTGGATGCGATTTTTGGATCCAACACGGATCCAAAATCGGATCCAAAAATGCTGTGAGAGCGGCCCCTAACAAAAACAAGCACAGTCGATCAGCAAAGAGTGCCAGAGGTTATAGAACAACAATAGAACAATAAACAATGATTGACATACATGTTGTCTTTTTGGCCTAAATGTTGATGAACAAACAATATTGTTAGATATAAGTCTTGCTCCCATATCCGGTTATAAATTTAGATAAAAGCCATATGTATTGACCTTGGGAAATACTTGGCCAAAAATGACATGGTCGAAGCTTGCAGTTAATTGAATTTCCTAAAATTAATCTAATTATGGGCCCATCCATATCTGTGTAAATCCTGTAGTTTTTTCCTGTCAATCTGGAATCCTAATATGAACTAAGTTAAAGGCTACATATTTGAACATATGACAACCCCTGCACTGAAACTCAGATTTCAAGATTTAACCATTACTTTCAAGTTTGAAATTTCTAGTAAACTGAATCATCAAAGCCATTTCAGAACTGGAAAACCCTAAAAAAGAATGTGTTTTTTAAATTGTTTTAAAAATGTATGTAATTGCTTTTTGTTGTTTCCCACCTTAAAAGAGCCATCACTATTTTATTTTTCTTTCCACAAAGCTATGAGGGATTGTTTTTTTTGTTTGTTTGTTTTTTTTTGCTGTAAAAGATGTACTTTTTAATGGTGCTATTGACCATAACACATAATGTGCAGGAAACCCACCAAAAATTATATGTGTGATGGAAAATGAAAAAAAAACAAAAAAAAACGCACTTTCGATATGAGTGATTTTATCTGTGTTCTCCAGATCGATACAATTTCAATTATACCAAATTTCAAGAGGTTTTGTTAAATTTTAGTACTCTCAAAAAAACTATTTCTATTATTTACATTTTTGCTGAAATGCCATTTTCTATGACTTGTGATGAGCGAACCCTAAAAAGTTTGAGTTTGAGTAGAACCTCAAATTTTGCGAAGTTCTCGAAGTTCTAGTTGAACTCAAAATTTGAACCCCATTAAAGTCAATGGGAGAAGATGTTCTGGTTAACTTTTATACCTATACAGGTGAGTAGAAGCTGCAATTACCTTCCATAACAGTAAAATGTTTATGTGGAACAACTTAGTGAAGAAAATTTGGCTGTAAGAGTCACAGAAAAAAGACTAAAATAATTCATTCCTTTCAATGGCTAACTGAAAAGATGAGGACAGCGTAGTTACAGTAGGTACAGAGGTCCCCTTTGACAAATATGAAGATACCGGTATTGGAAATGGCACATGGTAACTGGCAGGAGCACAATGGGGAACATGGAGGTTCAGCTAGCAGAGCCTAAGTTATAGGGGGTGCAGTGGTAGCCAGGGCTGCCGTCAGTCATCTATTAATCGTTTCAGTGCCCCATGCAGATAAATCTAATGGGGCCTGAAATTCTCTGATGTTAATAGATGACTGATGGAATGTGTATTTCACATTGTCAAGAAGACGTGCTACAGTTTACTAGTCGGTGACATCGGCAACCGGGGCAACAAAATCGTCAGAGATTCATTTTGATAAGTATTAAACGATCCACGTTGTCTGGAGAAAGACGGATACGTTTATCAGTTATCACCCCGCCAGCTGTGTGGAATGTGCGTTATGAGATAACGCTGGCTGCCGGGCAGGATAAAACTTCTATGGCGTGTCGCACAAGCTCGGGCCATTCATCCAGTTTGGACACCCGGAAGTTGAAGGGGTCCAGACTAAGTCTTGCAGGCATTGGTGAGGTGGTAACAAATGAGTGAAAAATATCATCCAGTAGGCTTCTGCCACACTGCCTGCTGCTGTGGCTTTTTGCCATTCTACTGCTTGCACATTGCTGACATTGTTCCACCGTAACATTCAAATGTGAATATGTAACAGATGTCTTGAGTTGGTCAATGAGCACTGTCTTAAATTCCTGCATTCTACTGTCAATTTGTGTGAGTGGAAGGAAAGTGCTCATCTTTTGTCTTGAAAAATGGATCAAGGAGGGTGGGCACCCAGTAATCGCTGTTCATTTTGATTGCCTTGATGCGTGGTCATGTTGCAGATAATGTACCATCCAAGCACTCATGTGTGAAATGCTGCCGGGATCTCCCAAGCCTTGGGGTCGAGGGGCACAAACGGGATCTTCCTCCTCTTCTTTCTCAACCTCCTGTAATCTGTGCCAACCTCTTACCACTGAAGGGTAATCGGTACCGGTGGTGTCCACCGCTGCCTCATCATCCTACTCCACTTCCTCTTCCTGTCCATCACGTGAGCCCTGGCTAGTCTACTCTGTGAGCTGAACTGCCGTCCTGCACCTGCCCTGGACCTGGAACCACCACCTATAGAAGACCGATACAATCGGGAAACAGTCGAGCCTTCTACATCCTCTGGCGATTAAGGATCTGTGTCCGCATCTGCGTCCATCTCCTCCATCACTGCTGGGACCTGCTGCCGCAGAGTGTCTAACGCTTGTTCCCGTAAAAATTTGAACACAATGGCATTATCCTGACTGACCATTTTGGTGGCATCTTCAAAACTGGCATGGTTTAGACATCCTTCAGCTGCCTCCACTCTCAACACCCCGAGGTCCACACCACTGATTGTGAGGCCATGCAACACTTCATACTGCATAATGGCATTACGCTGCTGCCACAATCGCTGGAGCATGTGCGGGGTGGAATTCCAACGTGTTGCCACGTCAACAATGAAACGGTTGATGGGGAGGCCCAGATCACGCTGACACGCTGCCAGTTGTGCCGAAGCAGGGTGCGAACGCCGGAAGTGTGAGCTAAGACCTCAAGCCTTCCTCAGCAGACAGTCAAGACCCGGGTAGCATTGGGAAATTTCTGCACAACCAGCTTCAGGACATGGGCCAGGCAAGGGATGTGCGTAAGTCTACCGATCCTAAGGGCAGCAAGGAGATTTCTCCCGTTGTCGCACACCCCCTTACCTGGCGCTAGGTTCTTATCACCCAGCCACTGCTCGGTCTGAGTGTGCAGAGCCATCCACAGCTCTTGACCTGTGAGTTGAAGTTCTCCAAAACAGATTAATTTCACTGGTTTCTCTTGGCACATGATACTATCCTTGGAGGTTGGGAATATGGACTCTGCACCATCCCTACAGTGTGGAAGAGAGTCTGCCGAGCCCGAGATCCATCACCAGAGGCACAGTCATCTACCAAACACACCCAGTGAGCAATCAGTGAAATGTAACGCCCTTGACCGTGCTGACTAGTCCATGTGTCTTTAGTGAGATGGAATTTGGTGGACACAGATGCAGCCAACGTGAGGGAGATCTTTTCTGCAACTTCGGACCAGGCAGGGACAGCTTTTCCCGGAAAAGAAAAAGCCTGCTCAGCAACTTGATAAATTGGGGCATGCCAGGGGCCTGGATGTGGCAGAACCAATCTGTGTCCACCAGGCGGAGAGGCAACATTTTCAAGGCCAACAGCCTGGCAATTCCCCAAATTAGGCTTTTGGCTTTGGGATGGCTGGAGTGAAGGCATTTCTTCTGCTCCCACACCTGGTAAACAGAAGGCTGGCTGGTGAACTGGCTGCTGTACGGCGTGCAGGTCACACTGGGGGAAGGTGTAGGCTGTGTTGCTGGTGGGAATTGGCCAACAGTATCTGGGACTGGGATGGTGCTTGCTCATGTTGCTCCTGCACATCGGCAGCAGAGGACCCTTGGGCTTGGAAGTGGCGGGGGAGAGGCCACAAGATGTCACGGTGGTTGGAAAACCCCCGGACCTGTTGCTTTTTTTCTCCAAGTGACTGTTCCACAGCAATTCATGCTTTACATGCATGTTCCTGCTCGTGGTGCTTAAACACTTTCCACAGATTCTTTCCTCTACTGACGCGTTGATAGCAAACCCGGCATGTGACGTCACTCGACAAATCTGAGGCTTGGTCGAAAAAGGCCCAGGCTTCACAGGTCCTGGACCTATTTGATGGTGAAAACCTAGTAGCGGTGTTCCCATTGCCACCACTGACCACAGCGTGCAGAGTAATGTCACCCCCTTCTCCCTTTCTGAGGCTGGACCCATACTGACACTAACCCCATCACCCCCCTGCTCCACTGATAATGCACTCGCCAGCTGCTGCTCAAAAGACCACGTTGGATTCACAATGCCTTATCATCACAGGTGACCCCTTCCCCACATTCCTCAAGCTGCAGGTTTGAAGCCACAGGCACTGCGAGGCATTGCTGACCGCTCGGGATTTCCGCCGACGGACCAGCTTCCTTCTCCTCCTCTGAGGACATCAGCGATTAGGCGTCAGAGCAGACAAAAGCATCCTCTTTGGCCTCTTGATCTTTTGAATTGCTTTCTGACCCCCACTGCATTGTGTCTTAAAGAGCTCTTTCAGAACATGATATTTTTGAGTGGTCCTGTATAATTGGGTGACATTTGGCTTCAGGTTGGACCTGATGAGATGATTATGATGACGGCGATTCAGCCAATATTCTCATCGTGCAATTCCAGATTAAGTGAATCAACCCCCCTATTGTCGACCTTACGATGACGCGATTAACATCTCATATTCCCATAAAGTCTATAGAAAGAGGAACACCGAAGCTTCATTTTTAGACCCAAACAAGTTAGGTGAAAGCTGGAATTAAGATCCACACAGTAAACTGGATAACGTGCTACATCTTAGCAAGACAATTAGCCTACAAGAGTCACAGAAAAAACGTCACAGGCTAAAAATATCCATTACCATTCAAGTGCCTACCCCGAGATAAAAAAATGAAAACTAAGAGGAACGCATGAGCCACAGCAAGGTACAGCGGGTTATCAGCTGCTACGTGGGGCCCTTTTGCGAACACTAGCAGACAAATGACACATGGTATTGAGAAGTGCACATGGCAATTGGAGCAGGAGAACCCCTATCACTTTGACCAGGGGACCAATCAACTTGGTCCATATATAAGTGTGTGGTGTGGTGGTTCCATATGATGTGGTTGTGTGGAGATACACCAAGAGCATTTCTTTTTCACATTGTAAGATCCTGGCAGTAATTGCCGATTAATGATAGCAGTTTTAGGAGTGTGGCATGCCTTTCGTTCTATTGTGCCCATACCTTTAATGTTGCGAGCAATGTCGGCCCTTCTTATAGATGAGAATGGTATAATTGGACAGTAGCGAGAGGGGCCACTGACCGAGTAAAACTGCCCTATTTGCACCCCTGGCACCCCTTTCCCCAATAGCCTGACACTTCCAAAACCAGCAGAAATGCCCTTAAGGACACAGAGAGTAAAATAAGCAGCACAAATTATTTATTTGTGTGGAAGTATGTTATTTTGAATAGAACCTTAATGATTGATATGTCATTTTTCAGCTGCTTTGACCCCAAAACCAGCAAAAATGACCTTTTCAACACTCAATAAAATTAGGCCAGAATAAAAGATGTATTTTTAAATACGTCATTTGTGAACAAGACCTGGATTCTATCTGGCTTTTGACAGCAGCAAGGCCCCCCAAAAATATCGTCACTGCGTTGACAATTGTGAAGAACAAATTCGCTGATAGAAACCACAATTTATTTTGAAAATAGGACCTGTAGTACAGCACATTTTGGACAGCACCGATGACCGCCAAAAATTAGTAAAATGACCTCTCGTCCACTGTATAAAATTGTTTTGAAGAAATGCCACTTAGAAATCACATTTTTTATGTACCAAAGGCCAAAGAGAATCGTTGGTCAGTATGGTACTTGTTGTCTGATACAGATTTTATTCTGACAACGACCTGGCAGGGCCATGCGCAGGGACTGGCGAGTAATTTTCTGGAAAAAGCAATTCCTTGCTCGCATCTGGCAAATTGGGGTGGGGCAAGGCAAGGCTCATGACGTGTCAGATTCCATCTGTATCCACCAGCGGAAAGGCAGACAATTTCGCAAGTGCTAGACTATCCGTTGGCAATTGCCGACATATCAAGGCTTTTTTGTACTTTAGGTGATAGGAGTGGAGTTAATGCGTTCTTTCTTGCTCCCACACCTGTGTAACAACGTGAAGATCTGTGCTGCTAGACTGCCCTCTTGTAGGCGTGCATGTCCAAACTGGTGGAAGGAAAGGGAGTAGGCTGTATCTCTGTCTTCGTGCAGGTGGGTAATCGGTGACTAGTGTGGCACCGAGGACTAGGATCCCTCTCTGGCTTAGTGCGTTTGCTGCGGGGTACATGGAGAGACAGCAGTAGTAAGGCTTGAACTTGGAGTGGCAGAGGAGATTTGATGAAGTACAGAGCGGTTTCACAGTGGTTTTGAAAGTCCTCAGGACCTGTGTGCATTTTTTCTTCCAATGCATCCTCGACCTCGCATTTTCGATGCTTGTGCCTTATCATGAGTTCATCGGTGGTTAAACACTTTAGATTCTGGCCTCTACTCGGTGTGTTAACTCTGCGAAAACCGCATATGAGTGAATTCGTTGCGAATCTGATGCTTGATCAGAAAAGGACACAAGTGCTTCACAAGTCCTGGACCTTGATTTTGGACGGAGACAAGCTAGTAGCATTGTTGTTCCTGCTGCCACCTAATTGGATCATGGCAGAGCGATTTTATCTCGCGACATTCGTTGCTACTTGCCCTCCGTTCCCTATCTGTGAGACCAGACCCAGCCGACACTAACCTGAACCCTGATGCCATTCATCTCCTCCTCATATCACATGGTGAGCACAGCAGCTCGCAAGCAAATTCTGCTTCGAACAGTACCACCGTATTGGACTCCGCAATGTCCATTCTCACAACATCCATCATCATCACATGTGACTTTCGTCCTTACAGTGTGTACAACCTGGACTGAGGCTAGAATACGCACATGCACTGCAAGCATTGACGACCGAATCGTGATTGTGCCGACTGACCACCTTACTGGTCTACTCTGACGGGCATCAAGCGAATAGGACGGTAGAAGCATGACAAAAGCATCCTCGTTTGGCCTCTTGAGCTTTTGAAATGCCTTCTGACCGCCCCACCCATTTTTGTCATCCAAGAGATCTTCAAACAGTGGAGAGATCCAAATTGGTTCTGTACAAGATTTTGACATTTGTGGGAGATATTCCTTTGCTTCATTCTTGGACGTATGTCTGAACGATGATGATGACATTTTTGAGCCCGGTAGACTGGTTAGGGAACGAGGAAGGAAAAACCTGCTGTGGATGAGAGGCGTTTGTCGTTAAGACCAATTGAAGAAGCATTATTGCCTGATGAGTCTTCATATACTTGAGATTTAGATCGGTAGATCAACCAGCACAGCATGACCCATAAGGCCTGACCGGACCATCGCACTGACCGATGTTGCTCCGATTCGATGATTGTCCGCGAAGCAATGGAGAAGCGCCTTCTTCTACGTTACCTTCAAGCTTCACGTCCCATACACCACCCTCTTGCCATCTTTATTACCTTGTATTCCCTCCAGGTGCTTCAGAAAGATAAATATTAAAAAGTCAGGAAGATTATTTAAAAATCGCTTATTGAAAGAACGTAGCTGCAAAGACATCAATTCACAAGTGTTCTGAAATCCCTCTAATTTCCAATCTGCCAACTAAGATTAGATACAGAAATTTTCTTTTCAATCGGAACGACTGTGAAAATGCGGTCTGGTGAAGAACACGTAAACATCCAAATCAACATTGGATATTCTTGGTCCCTCTTCAGTCCCTGAATTTACAGGAAAGCGCCGAAATGGCGCGATCTGTCAGAATAGTCGATGATTGCGATTATAGATCAGATTTTAAGAAAAATAATCTGGTCTCATAGTGCGCGAACCCAGATTTGTACTAGTGAAAATCTGTCGCGGCGATATTGCAACTTTTGGATCCGTGATTTCAGTCGCTCAAACTAATGAAGATGACATTCTTGTGTGGCTGTTCGGACGGATAGTAAGAGAGAGGTAAAACTGCTGAAGGTTGTGTTAACCACTGAAAGAACATATAGACGCCGATCATCATAAATAGAGACACATGGAACTTACCAATACGGATGACAGAGCATGATGGTCCTACGACTTGACGATGGTCGCGTCCACATGTTGTGTTTTTCGCGGAGCTCAGAGGAACGAGTGCTTGTGCACGTACCTATCTACTCCCTCCCTATGCCCCCACAATGCTCTGCTTACCACCTCTAGTTTGCTCCAGTTGTTCAAAACAGATAAATATTAAACATGTAAAGATTTGTTCACAGGACTCTTGTATTGAAGAATGTACTCAAAAGATTGCAAATCACAACTTGTCTTGAATCCCTATAATTTGCAACTCGCAAGTGAGGATTAGAATAAATAATGTATTATGCAATGGAATATCTGTTGAATGGGTCGTTAATGTGAAAACCTATGAACAGCACCCACAGAAAAATCACAACTGTTTTCATATGAAACCACTATAATTATGCTAACTCGAGAGTGTGCTTCTCTCCACAGTGCTTTAAGCCCCTAAAAAAGCAGACAACAACTTTCGGCACGATCGGACAGAAAGATGGGAGTAAGATGCAGCCAAGCCAATTTAAAAACACTCTCTCTAACCTTATCCTGTGATAAATAATTCCCTAAGCTTTCTGTCCGCCCAATCCCATAACTAATCTAACTAGCAGCTTTCCTAACTAAAGAATCATTGTAGAAATATGGTGTGGCCCTATGCATTTGAAGCATGCATACACAGAGAGGTGTATGTTTCAGTAACAGAGATTGAACTGGAAATGGTGTTCAACAGGTTGAAATACAGTTGTAATAGCATGAATGTAAAAAGGGTCATGTGATAGTCAAGCAGCAAATGAGATTCCCTACACCCTCACTGGTACGTTATAGGACACTGTCCTCTATTGTCTAGTCACTGATCCGACTGGATTGGATATGGCACCAAAACTACAGAAACAACTTTCAGACTGTAAAGTCCGGATAAATGGCCGCCAAACACACGTAGTCGGAACACGAATTTTACTCTGAACAACCGAAGAAAAGCTTTGTCGTTCTGCTCGGAGTTTTAAAACTCCAGAAAGTTCAACCTCAAACGACCATTTCACAACGGTTCGCTCAACAGAATCGTTGTACCAGATATGTTTTATTTGCTTTTTCCACCTGGATACCTTAGGTGAGTTGCTCAATATTTTGTGGCTGAACTGAAGCGGTCTTATTGGTACGATCTTTTCTACATGACGATTTTGAACACTTTTTACCTCCTAATTTTCTGTATAGTAATAGATGCGACCAAGAGTAACACTAATTTTTGCGGTCAAAGTATTTTTTCTTCCTACATTGATTAAGCATGCAGCACACATGATGTTATATTTTAATAGATCAGAATTTTGCAAATGTGGCAATACCAATGTGTAACTTTTTTATTTTTCGATTTTAGAAGGTAAAATAGGGCCAAAAGGGGGTGATTAGTAAACTTGAACATTTTGATCACATTATTTATTTTTTTACTTAATACTATAGATCCCCCAGGATTGCTTGACTAGATAGATGAATCGAATACAACGACTATTTGCATCGGTCGATAGTCAATATCGGGCAATTATCAATTGCCGGCATTTTCTCGATAGTACCGATAATAGAATATTACTCGTCCGTAAGACCGATTAAAAAGTCTATGGGAGGAGGGAACAACACCGTCATTCTTACATGCCCAAACAGGAGTCTGGAGAGAGCTGGAATTAAAATCCTCAACATATTATCAGTATGTATGTATACGTGCTACAAATCCTGGCAACAATTTACGCACTTAGAGTAATAAAAATGGCCACAGAAAAAGTCACAGACTATTATCTGTAAACCAGTCTTTCGTACCGGGCAGCAATACTCTTAAACCTTCCATGACCCACAAATTAAAAAGTGCCAGAAGGCAGATATTGATTGAACCATCATTTTAACTTGAACCTGGACATTGACTAACCCTGTCAAGTACCGTGCAGTATGACCATAAATACCTGTTCTTACCCACAGAATTTAAAAAGTGCCGGGAAAAGGAGTCTGGAACCTACCCTTGTTAGTGAACTGGACATTGGACTATAACCTGTCCTTGGGGACACAAACCTCAGCATGAGCCGCCCAAACCTGCATGTGGATCCCCGATTAAAAAGTGCCGGCAAAAAGGATCTTTGAACCACTATTTTAGTTGAAATGGACAAATGACTTTAATACCTGTTCTGATAATCCGACAATATTGACCGATTAAACCGTCTGACCTCCAGAGTGAAAAAAGTCCGTGAGGACAGAACTTTTAGACCACAAGTTTTATTTTATGTAACTGAGAATATTGACTAATACAGTTCAGTACCAGACATGTAATGACCATCAATACTGTCTGACCCCACATATAAAAAAGTTGCTGGGGAAAAGGAGTCTTTCAACGCGACCTTTTTAGTTTGTAAGCTTGTGACAGTATTGAATAGACCTTGTCTCTGAGGTAATCCTACTCTCTCAAAGGTCTTCCTGTTCCACCCTTGTACAATTCTGAGGAATAATTGTATATCTAGCTATTTAGGTACCAATTGAACAGTTTTCTTTAAGTACTTTAATTCGAGAAAAGCAACATTTTTTAAATAGGATTGGATTCCCACCACGTCTTTTGTTTCTTCTCTCTTTTTTAATCTGTATTAAATGGATCTTTGTCTATCACTACAGGAATTACTTACTATTTTCTAAAATTCTTACAACAAAAGACATTTTGACAAGTATTGTCGTTTACGTCTGGAGGTGCGATCCTGGACCACCGCAGGCGATGGCGTACGCCCTCACCTTGTGTTGATAGTAAGGAGATTTGGAAAACTAAGTGTCATTTCCCGTGATTCATCAGAGCCTGAGCTGGCAAAGCAGATGGGCTTCTTGCGGCGGGAGTCCACCAGGTCACTACCACTGGTCGGGGCTTGCCTGCCGGTGGCGGCCAAGGCAAGGTACAGGATGCGGACTGCAGAGAGCTCTAGTCCAGTTTGGCATGGACGGAGGGCAGAAGAAAGAAAAAAATGGGTGTAGAGCGGTCTAGTGGGTGTGGGCAAGCAGCTTGATTGGCTCGGTGAACGTAGGCAGGCAGTGGAGACAAGGGGTGGCAGGGGGTCGGGCCAAAGGTGAGTTGTGGTCGGTGAGGGAGAGGCGTGTGTGAAGTGGGGCGAGGAGGTGGGTTTTTGTCGATCTCTGGACGAGTGGGGCTTGGTACGAGGGGAGATTGTGGGTGAGAGGGCAGGAGGGATCGGGAAGGAGGGGGAGGCACGTCCGTGGAGCTTGTCTCCAATGGTTGTAACGATTAGCAAGCGCAATGAGTGGAGTACCGCGAGTGGGGGGCCGCCAGTGAAGGGAGATGTCATTGGGGACGTAAATAAGAGCGTGTGCCCGTGGCAAAGAGAACAATAGGGCTCTGATGCTGCTCCTGAGATGGGTCTCTCTCTCTCGCTATGTTATACAGCTCTATATGTGCTCTGTTTGGCCGCGCGCCCGCCTTTAGGGCTGTAGGTGGCGCGGAGCGAGTGCGCGTGTGAAGCGTGCGCGAGTGCGTGCTAAACTGAAGCAGGAGCTTGGCCGGGTAAGTGGATGCCCCGCAGGGACAGGGGAGTGAGCGAACCCCCGACACCCGGACGTGAGGGACGGGCTCCGCTAGGTGCAGAACACGGGGCGCGCCTGCGAACCCGGAACAGTGTCGCAGGGGCATCAGTGACAGTGTCCATTAACATGTCCTACCTATTTCCTGTTTTTGACAGCAACCATCAAGCCCTGAACAACTTTTGACAATTGTGAAGAACAAATGTTCTTTGTTAGAAACCACATTTTTTAGAATAGGACATGTAGTATGCTGCAATTTCACAGGCACAATGAACCCAAAACTTCAAAACATGACCTTGACCACTTTTTGACAATTGTGAAAACAAATGTCTGTTAGAAACCACATTTTTTAGAATAGGACCTTTAGTAATCGCTGCATTTCAAAGCAAAATGACCCCAAAAAATTATAAAAATGACTCTCAGCCACTGTTAAAAGTTGTGAGGGAGAAATCCACTTAGAAGCACATTTCTGTTCCAAGACCATGAATATAGCTGTACTCACAGCAACATGACCTCAAAACCATTGACAATGCGAAAACTTCTAAAGATAAAGTGAGTACATGGAATACGGTTTTGTCATGAAACCTTTCTGTCTTTTACAGTCTCCTCACAGCAAAATGATCTTTTTGGAACTGAGAATAAAAATTACAGAGAGAAATGATCATGCTAAAAAACATTTTTCAAGAGGACCGTTTCTGTTTGAAGAGGAATGTGAAGTAGACCGGCAACTAATCGGTGACATCGGCAATTGGGGCCACAACATCAGAGATCCATCCCTGATTCATCTTTATAAATGTCAAACGATCCACATTATCTGTGGAAAGCCGTATGCGTTTGTCTGTAATGACTCCTCCAGCTGTGCTGAAGGTCCGCTCAGATATGACGCTGGCTGCTGGGCAGGACAACACCTCTATGGCATGGCGAGCGAGCTCGGGCCATTCATCTATTTTGGATACCCAGAAGTCGATTGGGTCCGGAACACATCCAAAAAACATCGGTGTTGAGATGCAGATAGTCGTGCACCATGATCTTAAGCCGGTCTCTGTGTGTTGGATGTGTGCCCTGCATTACATGCGTTGGTGAGGTAGTAAATAAATATTGCCAGAGGTCACCCATTAGGCTTCTGCCACCTTGCCTGCTGCTGCTGCTGCTGCTGAGGCTACTTGGCACTCTACTGCTGTCACGTCGCTGACGTTGTTCCACCGTGACATTTGAAGAACGTGAAGCAGACGAAACAGATGTCTCCAGTTAATCAATCAGCAAAGTCTCCATTTCCTGCATTTTACTCTCTATTTGAGTGGGTGGAAGGAAAGTGCTGAGTTTTGTTTTGTACCGGGGATCCAGAAGGGTGGCCACCTCGTAACTGTTGTTCATTTTGATGGCCTTAATGCAAGGATCATGTTGGAGGAAATGGAGCATCCAAGCACTCATGTGAGAGATGGAGCTTTGATTTTCCAAGCCTCTGGGTAGAGGGGAACTAGCAAACTGATCTTCCTCATCTTCCTCCTCCGCCTCAAATTCGCGCGAACCTCTTTCCCAGACAGGGACGTCGGTAACGTCGGTGTCTAGGAATACCTCCTCCTCTGCTTCCTTTGGCACAGCTTCAACACAGCCCTGACTTGCCTCAGATGATGCACCCTGAGAGCTGATGCGTCACCTTGCACTCGCCCTGGACCCCGAACCACTGCCTAACAAAGACCGATAAAATTGTGAAATTTGTCGGGCCTTGTGGATTTGCCCGGAGAGAAAGGCTCCATGCCCCGCATCTGTTCCGTCTCCTCCTCCGTCGCTGGCGGGACCTGTTGTTTCAGAGTGTCCAACAATCGTTCCAGAACTAAGATCACCACAATGCTCATGCTGACAAGGCATTTGTCCGCGCTGACAATTTTGGTGGCTTCTTCAAACCTGGCAAGAATGGTGCAGAGCTCTTTCACCTGCCTCCACTCTCGGTGACTCAACACCCCGAGGTCCACACCGCTGCTTGTCAGGCCATGTGTCACTTCGTATTGCGTAATGGCATTGCGCTGCTGCCTACAATGGGCTGGAGCATGTGGAGGTGGAGTTCCACTGTTGCCACGTCAACAAATGAACGGTTGACGGGGGGGGCCGAGCTGACGCTGCAACGCAGCCAGGCGGGACGAAGCAGGGTGAGAACGGCGGAAGTGCTAACTCAGACCTCGAGCCTTCCTCAGCAGGCAGTCCAGACTCGGATAGCGCTTTAGAAATTTCTGGACGACGAGATTCATGACATGTGCCAGGCCAGGGATGTGCTACAGCCTACCGATCTTAAGGGCGGCCTGCAGATTTCGACCGTTATCGCACACCACCTTGCCTGGCACAAGGTTCTTGGCACCCAGCCAGCGCTCGGTCTCGTTGCGGTGAGCAGTCCACAGCTCCTGACCTGTGTGTGGACTGTCTCCAAGACAGATTAATTTCAACACGGCCTGGTTTCTCTGGGCACGTGATGCCACCAGAGGACCTTGGTCCTGCGGTTCTGAAGAGCGTGCACCGAGCCTGAGAGCCACCAGAGACATCCACCCAGTTCACCCAGTGAGCTGTCACAGAGATATAGCGGCCTTGGTCGTGCTTACTAGTCCATGTGTCGGTGGTCAGATAGACTTTTCCGGACACAGATGCAGAAAACGCGCTTGAAATTTTAGATGACACGTGGCTGGCCAAGGCAGGGACGGCTTTTCTGGCAAAGAAATGCCTGCTCGGCATCTGGTTTTGGGGGCCGGCAAGGGCCATGACGTGGCGGGACCCATCTGTGTCCACCAGACGGAAAGGCAAAATTTCCAAGGCCAAAAGCCTGGCAATGCCGACATTCAGGCTTTTGGCTTTGGGATGGTTTGGGGGTTAAAGTGTTTATTCTGCTCCCAAACCTGGAAGACAGAAGGTTGGCTGCTAGACTGGCCGCTGTACGGCGTGCAGGTCGTCAAACTTGGCGGAAGGAGAAGGGGTAGATGGTCTCTGGTGGTGCTGGTGGTACTCGGGCGACGGTGGAGGCTGAAACGAGGCTGATCCCTGACATGACTCTGAGAGACAAAGGGCACTGAGGAAAGCTTGGTGGTGGCGGAGGAGGGGATGCGGGGACAGAGGGTGTGACAGTGGTTGGAAGCCCAGCTTCGGTGTGGCCTTTTTTTGCCAAGTGTTGCCTCCATTTCAACTCATGCATTCGCTGCATGTGACTAGACATAATGGTGGTGGTTAAACACCGAAGATTCTTGCCTCTACTTATGCGTTTACGGCAAAGGCAGAATATGAAAATCGCTGGGTGAATCAAGGCTTGCTCAAAGTAGGCCCAGGATTGAGAGTCCTGGACCTTTTGATGGCGATAAGCGAGGAGCGGGGTTTCCGCTGACCGTGGGCTGGGGAATCATATCAGCGGACTTCTGCGACCGCCCTCTCCCTTTTTGAGGCGGGACCCGTACTGACACTACCCCATCGTCTTCCTCCTCGTCCAGTGATGAAGCGCTCACAAGAAAATTCTGCTGAAAAGACCACGTTGGATCCGCAATGTTGTCATCATCATCATCATCATCAACACAGGTGACTTCGTCGTCCTGACATTCTGCATCCAGGAGCTTTGGGCTACAAGCAAAAGGTACTGCAAGGCGTTGCCGACCGCCCGGGATTTTTGCCGATTGACCAGCTTCCTTCTCCTCCTCTGATGGCATTTAGTAACTGGGCATCAGAGCAAGAAAATCATTCTCTTTGGCCTCTTTGGTCTTTGGGAAATTTCCTTCTGACCCCAACCGCATTTTGTCATCAAAGAGGTCTTCAGAAAATGGATTATCCACAGTGATGGGTACATGAGTTGACATTTGGGCTGCCTTCGCTTCATGTTGGACGGATGCTGATGACGACATTTGTGGCCGTGACTGGTAGGACGAGGAGGTAAGACTGCTGGATGCAGGTTGCTTTAACCATTGAAGAACAATTGGCGAGGGCGTTCGTTACTGAGAAAACTCAGGCCCTGACCCAGCGATGACAGGCCTGAGGGTTTCCTGCAAACCGACAATCCTACTGGCTTGCTTGTTGTCGCCACACTGGAAGGAGCACCTTCTCTCGTACCTCTACCTCCTTTGTCCTACCCCCCTCTTTGCTCGTTTAACCACCTGCAGTTCGCTCCATGTTCAGAAAGATAAAAAAATTGAGAAGGTATGGAAGAGTTTTGGAAAGTCTCATTAAAAGACGGCAAATCACAGCTATTCTTAAATCCCTCTAATTTCCTACAGCCAAATAGGACTAGAAACTGAAATGTTTCTGGCGAATAGCTGTGAAATGCGGTCTGGTTGAAGAATCGTAAGACAAAATCAACAGTGTCCCTCCTTCAGTCCCAGGGATTTAAAAATGCCAGTATGACTGGGAAATTTGGGAAGTTTTCAACAAAATATCATACAAGTCGCTATCTGTGCCAAACTGAGATTCAACGAGCCCAATAAAACTATTCAGAAGTTACACGGATGAGAAATTGTGTTTTTTGCAGCACTGGCAAATGAGAACAGTTGCTAGAAAATGTTTCTATCAGAATTGTCGTACAACGTGGCTATTTGAAAAAACTAGGGCAGCACCACATGCAATACAGCTATTTAAAAACTATTTGGATAATAAAAGGTATTTTTTGCACCTATCAAAAACACCTGCGGTGACGACAAAATTGCTGTATTAAATTTTTAAGTGCAAGGTGGCTCTATGGAAAAAGCTGGCCTGTGCCAAAGTGAAAAAAACACCTATCTGAAATGTATACATAAAACCATTAAAACATCAAAAACAACAAGACCCAGCATCACCTGCACATTCAGATTTATTCAGAGGTGGATACACTTGTGCTGTTTCTGTCCTCAGAGTTATGGAAGGATTCCTGCTGGTAAACAGGCTGCCCCATAAACTTCCAATAACACAAGGAATTGCCGTAAAAAACTGTCAAAAAAGTACTGACATGAATACAGCCTTAGTGGGGGATTTTCTCAGTATCCCCAAAGTACACCAATTTCAAATAACCAAACACTTGACACGAAGATTAGTTGCAAATATTTCACTTATATTGTGAAGCGCTTGGTGCATGTATACATGACAATTGTGCCGACATACTCCAATTTCATCGCAGTGAGTGCATATTGTAAAATTCAGTACTTATCTGCATGCATAAAGCATATTATTATGGTCGTATTTCCATGAAATGGATAATCCAAATTTAGAGCTGACAAGAAGTGAGTGACTAGCTCATGCCGCCAGACAGCAGCAGCGACGTCTTTCCGGGGCCTATAAACTTACCTAGTGGGAGCCTATATAATTCCTATTTAATGGTGGCTCATATAACTATCTACCTACTTAATAGGGGGGCTAAATACCTACCTAACTAATGCCGATCTACCTACCTTCTGGGGTATCTATATGCTTTGCTACTGTTGTCACTACAAACCTGCGACTTAGTCCTTGTTGTGCCGGTTTCTAAATTAATATCAGAATGGACATATGTGCGTTATGTCAGAATATTGAAGCCTGACATCAATTTGATTCAGATGTAAAAATACTTTATTTTGGTTAACACATACAAGTTTTTATACAGTTGGGATGGAGTTATGGTAACATTAAAGGGGTGTTATCGTTTCATTAAATGGTCTTCAGAATAAGGGGACAGTGAAAACAAGCAACTTTGCAATTGGATGTCATTAGCAAGCTGCCTTGTTCTCACAGTCTCCCTTATCTTGTGTTTTTATTTACACTGAAAATCCAGTGTGGGTCTAATCCCTCCTCCTTGAAATTTTCACTAGTTTGAGAGCTCATTTACATTCTGTACAGCCCCTGGTCGATTCAAGGAGCTGTGTGTCTGACTCAGAGTTAGGGGCCGTAAGCATTTTCTTTTTCCACACCTAGCAGAAACAGACTGCAGCAGATTGTACAATGAGAAAACATGACAGTTTTCCCCTGTGCCTAAACTCTCCTGCATACACGCAGACTGTGCCTTACTTAGAAAGCTGTAATACATCTCCAGCTGTGAGAGATCATGCCCCAGATTAGATTGAATGCAGCCTGTGGTATGTATACAGCTCTTATAAAATAAGACTGATAGAGAGAGACACAGTGATATGTGGACTCAGAGGGGAGGGGGGGGGGAAGTCTCAGGCAGCAGTGAAGGGGGGATGATGTCATCCAGCTGGGGGGGGAAGAAACGCCCCTGCAATTCACAGAGCTGGGAAGCTAAGAGAAGTGTGACTCAGCCGAAGTAAGGAAGCGATACATCCCCTTTAATGTCATCATTAATATTTAACATTTTTGATTACAGTTTGCAATACTGTTGGTTAGATCAATCATTATACAATACAATTGGTTACCTACAATAAACATTCTCCCTATAACACAAGCAGAAACCTTTTCATTGTCTTTGTTTTGCGTTACTAATAATTCATTTGTCACACATTGTCTGATATTCAGACAGTTCCCTTAAGGACGCATATAGTTTTGACCTCTCTGACAGAGCCCCATTTTTTAAATCTGACGTGTCAATTTATGTGAGAGTAACTTTTTGATACTTTTACCTATCCATGCAATTCAGAAACTGTTTTCTCGTGACACATTGTGCTTTAAGTTTGTAAGAAATTTTGGTCCATACAATCCTTGTTTATTTGTGAAAAATATCGTGAAAATTGTGTTTTTTATGTCTGACAGCCATAACTTTTATATTTTTCTGTGTATGAAGCTGATTAAGGAATTCTATTTTTGCGGGATGAATTTACATTTTTATTGGTATCATTCTTTGTGCAAGACAGATAGTTATTCCACAGAAAATAGTTTATAACTAGCCATATGTCTACTGTAGGTTGGCATCACTTTTTAAATGTCTTTTTATTTTTTTACATTAGGAGGCTTAGAAATTTAGTAGTAATAGTAGTAAGTGACTCCATCTAAGAAACTAGAGCCTTTAAAGTATTCAAAACAGAATTTAGGAAGTTTATTAATTCATAGAAATTAAAGCAAAGTTGGGGTGAAATTTCAAAATTTCACTTTTTTTTAGAGATTTAAAATTTATATCCATTATTCACAGAAACACTGATGTGTTCAGGGAAATACAAATTAATATTTGGCTCAACCCCAAGCCTCAGAATAGGAGCACCTACTGGATTTTGGGGTCTCATTTTCATTATGATTTTCTTAATATGCTATTACAGGTTTGCGGACACCCAAATTGCTAAAACGTAATAAACATCCCTAAAAGGACCCTATATTGGAAACTACACCCCTTAAGCAATATATCCAGGGGTGCAGTGAGTATGTCGACCCCACAGGTGTTTCACTATTTTTTTAGCATTAGCTGTGAAAATGAAATGTTTTTCTTTTTCCAAAAATCTGAAATGTTAGCTTAAAATGTTTAATTTTTACAAGGAATCCTAGAAAAAAAGCTCTCCAAAATTTGTTATGCAATTGCTTCCAAGTTTGACAATGCCCTATATATGGGTGTATACTGTTTGGGTACATGGCAGGGCGTACAAGGGAGGGATCGCTAATTGGCTTTTGGAATGCAAATTTTGGTGGGCGCCATGCCACATTTGCAAAGCCTCAGAACCAGAACCAGAACAGTTGAAACCTTCCAGAAGTCACCCCATTTTGGATTCAACACCCCTCGTGGATCTTATCTAGGGGTGTATTGTGCATTTTGGGCACACAGGTGTTCCATAGTTTTTTTTTTTTAATATTGGGCAATGAAAATGTGGAGGAATGCAGTTCTGCCATTGTTTTTTGGGCTTCATTTTTATAGCGTCCACCAAGCAGTGTAAATGACAGGATAACTTGATAACAATTACAATGATATAAATTTTATATAGTTTTTTTTTAATGTTTTATTACTTTTACACAATAGAAATGAGTTAATAAAAAATGGTGTTTTTATGTCTGACAGCCATAAATTTTATATTTTTCTGTATATGAAGCTGATTGAGAGCTTCTTTTTGCGGGATGAATTTACATTTTTATTGGTATCATTATGACGCTTTAATTGTTTTTTATTAAGGCATTTGTGAGCCGTTTTGAAACATATATACAGCAATTCTGGTAGTGTTTTTTTATTTTTTATTTTTTACAGCAGTCACCATACGGTATAAATGATATGCTAGCTTTACTCAGCAGGTCGATATGATTACAATGATACCCAATTTGTATATATTTTATGTTTTACTGCTTTTACACAATAAAAACACTTCTATTCAAAAAAAGAAACATTTTCAGAGTACATAGATTGTAGGGCTGATTTTTTGAGGGTTAAGTTGTTGTTTTTAATTGGTATTATTTTTGAGGAGACAAGGCTTTTTGTTCATTTTAAAACATTTTTTGGAAGCCAGAGTGAAGAAAATACTGCAATCCTAGTAGTGTTTTTTTTATTTTTAACAGCACTCACTGTGTAGCATATATGACAAGTTAGTTTTAGTCTGTTGGTCACTAAAATTATGGCAATACCCAATTTATATAGTTTTATTTTTATGTAAAATAATATTTATGCATCGCTGTCTTCTGATAGCCAAAACTTTTTTTCATTTTCCATATACAGAGCTGTTTAAGGCCTCTTTTTTGCGGGATGAACTGACATTTTCATTGGTATCACTGACATTTAAATGAGTTTTTGATGGCTTTTTATTCTATTTTATGTGCTGTGGGATGAACAAAAATCACAATTCTGTGACTATTTCTTTCAAGGTTTTTTAGGGCTTCCCCTTTGTTAAAGTTAAAAAAAAAATTGATACAAAATATACATATTTTTATTTTTTTTTTAAATCTTTTTGGGGACGACAGACATAGTAAAGGGGAAAATTGCACTGTATGTTTTATTTTTTTTTTTTTGTGTTTTCCCCCTTTTTTTTTTTCATTTTTTTTTTTTCCTTTTGAAACTTTTTTTTCCCCCTTTTCCCCCCCTTTAAGAAACTTGTTTTCATTTGTTGTCCATTTTGCTGTTTCAATGGATATCTCACTTTGGTTTGTGCCGGTAATCTAGGTAAATTTTACATACTTTTAATAATAAATGTTAATTTTGTTATTTAAAACCAAAAATTTTGGCGTTGGAAGGAAAAAGGTGGGTTTGTCATTATTTGTTTTTGGGTAAAAAAATAAATACATAAAATTATTTTTTCATGTGTACATTTTTACCAATGTTTAACTATTAGAGAAGGGTAAAACGTTTCCAAACAAATTTTTGGGAATTCGTTTAGAATTTCAGGAAAACTTGGGTTTTGGGAAAGGAAGTCGAATTTTGGGGTACTTGGGGGTTGAAGGGAATGTGCTTTTTGTTTTGATAAAATGGCTGCGAGCACATGGCGTTACTTTGGGGAAAAGGGCACTCTGGGGGGGAAAAAGGGGCATACCCCTGCATAAACAGTGCAGAGGTGAACCAACAGAAAACCAGGCGGTGTTTTCAGGGGATTTCCCCCGGGCCCAAATAAATTCCTTTGGCGGCACCCGGTGACCCACCTCCTCCCCTCCACGTGCCTCCAGGGAAGGTGGGCGGCCTGGAATTTGGGTTTCTTACGGGAAAAATTTTGTTTTTTTATATAGTGATTTTGTGGGGGGTGTCTAAAGTTTGTCTCAAGACTGTTCTCTTAATTTTTCCTTTTTAAAAAATTTTTTTGGGGTTTTTTGGTTTCTTGAAATTTTCCAGTGTGCTTCCATTTGCGGGTTTCAAAATCCCTTTTTCAATACCCAAGGGGGATCTAAAAGCCATTTTTCCTTTTTGTATTAAATTTAAAGAAAAAACGTTTTTAAAATACAAATAACCACTTCTTTTTTGGGGCTGCCCCAATTTTCTATTGCGAAAATTACATCCAGGGTTAATTAAGCGTTGTTTTGTTTGGTGTGCGCCCCCAAAAAAACCCGTCTTTTTAAAAGCCAAACTATAAAAAATTTTTTTCCTGTACCTAATTCAAAAGCGGGGTTTTAAATTTACAACTGTAATCTTTTGTATTTTTGGGGGGAAGAAAACAAACAATTGAACACGCTAAAAAACCAAAAGTTTAGGGCGGCTCAATTTTTTGGGCGCAATTTAAAATTCCAGGGCTTAATTAACCCGTTTTTTTTGCGGGTTGGTGCGACAAAAATAAAACTCGTCTTTTTCAACGCCAAAATTTTAAATACATTTTTCCCTGTAACCTAAATCATGTCCGAATTTTAAATTAACCCCTTTTGGGTTTTTACTTTTAATTTAAAACACACGGGGTTTTTTTAAAACGACACATACAAGAAAAACTTTCCGGGCCATTTGGGGGAGCACAATTTATACCCAAAGGGGTTTAACCCAACCTTGTTACGGGTTTTTTTGGGGAATCAAAACGGGGTGTATATTTATCATATACAGAAAACATCATTAAACCTTTGTCGAACATTTTAGAACAAACAGAAAGTCAAACAGAAAAGGTGGGGGCCTCTGCACCTGCGAGGGGCGTGGAAAACAAACTTTTCCGGGAACCCGGCCCCAGGCGAAAGCACGGGCAAGGGGTGTCGCAGCAGGGGTTCACTGGGTGGGGCCCAAACAACTGCCGCGGGTTCATCAAAGCGGCCGTTGTGTTGTTCAGCAACCCAAGGGTTTCTTAAATTGGTTTTGACTAGGGTCATCCTTTTCCTCCAGAATACATCAAACCCAACCCCCCCAAAAGAGTCGGGGGAACCCAACCCCAACCATTATTTTTGGCAGGGCCCCGGGGGAGCGGGTCAGGGGCCCTTACCTTTTCCTCAGCCCCCCTCTGCCCCACCCGGGGTTTCCCTCAGCCAGAGATCTACTATTTGGTCTGGGCTCAGCGCCACTATATAGCGAATGAATAATTTGAGGAGGGGGAGTCAGCACTACTTTGGGAGCAAAAAAAGGGGGCCTTATCGCCCCGCTTCTTGCAGTAGGCGGCAAAGTAATAAAATGTTGGGGAGTGGCATGGAGGTCTTTTTTGAGAGGGCAGCCTCGGGATACAAAACCCTTTTTTTTTTTACAGCAAAAAACGATGAAACACAAATAATGATGATTGCCGACCGCACTTGGGAGCCGGGTTTAGGGAAGGGGTTCATCATGTCAGGGGGAAAAAAGGGGGTCAACTTCCGCAGGGAGCAGCGGGAGCCAGCAAATGGGGCGTTTTTTTCCCGATTCAGCAGGATAGCAGCAAATGTGAGGTCGGGGAACAAAGCGGGGCCCCGGGGAAAAAAAACCCGCATCGGCCCGGTTTCCCAAAAAAGTAGCGGCACGGGGCTCAGCAGGCAGCGGCGGCAGTAGTCACTCAGAGGGAGCGTTTTTCGGTAAAAAACCGATAGGCGGCGGTTTTGGGGGAGTTCTTTGCAAAAAACCACCCGGAGGGGGGCCGAATATTGGGGATATGGGGAGAATCTGTGGGGAAAAAGAAGCTGGCCAAAGGGGGCTAAACTTGGGGTACCCACGGGCCCGCTCAACAAAAATGCAGCGTCAACCAACCGGTGGGGCCCGGGAAAAAAACCCGGGGTCAGAAAGTGGTGGGGCCCCCTTTCCCTTTCCCCCCAGCAACACACAAACAGCCCGCGCCCATTTGGGACGCATGCCATTGCAAACCGTCCAAGGCTCCACCACCTCTGGCAAAAAGGGCTGTTTCTCTTTGACATCATCTCCCGTCCAGATGCTCCTGCCCTCGCTACTCAGGGCGCCACATCTTCAGCGGGGCATTGAAAAGAGACAACATATGCGTCCAAATCCAAAGGGGTGCAGCACTGCCCGGGGCTCCTTCCCAAGTTTTGTACGCGTCCCTCCCTTTCCAAAGGGTGGACTCGCCCATTCAAAATTTAAGGCTTTGCCGAGCCGAGATGGAGAGTTCCAAGCGTAATTTTTTCCAAAAAGGCAGTACCAGCACTTCATAAATATGTAGAAAGAAGTGGGGCCGTCCTTAAACTTATCGTTTGTTCCAAAGGGGCACGGCAGCGCGGATTTTTGGAGCTGTAACTCGGGCAGGGCCCGTACATGTCCTTTACGGCCCACTGGGTGAAGTGCTTCCCGGGCCCAGGGACACCAACAACTTGGCAGAGACGCCGCTTTCCCTCCCCCTTGTCAAACCTGCCCTCGCCAATGCCCCCCTTCCCCCCCTCCACCACCACCACCATCTCACCTCCACAAGTACTGCCCATCTACCCATTTAGGGCACACGGTGTCAGCAGTCTCACCTGGCTTTCCTCCGAACAATCACACAGGGGAGGAAATCCCGCGTCATGCAGCAAGAAATCGATGTGGGCTTTCTCCGGGCCAACTGAAAAACGGAACCATGGGAAGGACAATGGGGGGGAACATGGGGTCCGCGCTGCACCGAGAGGGATGGTCCATCCCCTGCAGGGGCCACATGTTCAATCTGGTTTTGAAAAAGGTTTTCCTGAAATCTTCACCGATCTTCAGAAAATTCAAAATGCCCAAAACTGTGCATGCACTTTATCCTTTTACAAAGCCAGGAAAAAACCCTCCTCGATTGCAGGGCGAACGGCCTCCCCCCAAAACACTCTATATGCGATTTTTTCCCCCCCTGGGAATTCCAGCCTGCACATTTGGACCACTGTATGAACAGAGAAAGGCCATTAACGATTTTTTGATGATCCGGCAACAGAATACTCCCCGGTAAACTTTGAGTCAGCCCCTGGCAGCCATGGTACACCTGCCCTTTTTTTGGGGCCATTGAGGGAGGCACGTTATTTTGTCTTTCCCAGGACACGGGGGGT